>RJWT010013655.1:0-21618 GCA_004365215.1 Cuniculus paca | reverse complement strand
GTGGATCAGGAGACAGGATCCATCAATATGCTCTATGCAAGAAACACATTTATCTAGAAAGAAAATTCATAGTCTGAAAGTCAAAGGAGAGGGAACAACGCCCTATGTGACAGGGAGCCAGAGGGGGCGAAAAAAAATAATAGGGCTAGCCTGCCCATTAATTGTAGAATGGATAAGAAAGATATGATATTTCATGGGGTGGAAACCTACTCAGCTATAAAGAAAGATAACCTCAAGGCTCTTGTAGGTAGATAGCGGCAACTGGTAATAGTACTCATTTATGTAATGGGCCAGAGTCACAGCGGTGAAATTTGTGTTGTCTCCATAGCATAACAAACTAAAGGTGTTAGTGGGATCCAAAATGCACAATACATATTGGGAAAGTCAAAGGGGAGGAATTATCTAAAAAGGGAAGGAAATGACCACTCTTGATCTATTATCATGATTTGAAATTCAGATTGTATTCATAGTTCTGATTAGTTTTATTTTATTCTGATTTGTTTGATTTTATTATACTTGATGGCATGGACAGCTATTTTAAAGATAACACAATATATAATTGCAGCCATCGAGGATGTCTACTTATCTTGTTTAGAAACCCTGTATGGCTTTCATTGTTTGTTTGGATTGATTTTACTCTATTCTGTGTGGTTTGATTGTAATATGTCTGAACGTGTAGGCAACTATTCTGAAGATAACAAATATTATGGTAGCCAATGCTGTTTTGCTGATATCCTGAAATTCTATATTGCTTACATTGTTCTGCTTTGTTTGTTTTGTTTTATTATGTTTTGTTTTGTTACTACTGTTTTAGTTTGTTGTATTTTGTTTGATTTTACTTATCCCTGATGGTATGGGCAGGTATACTGCAGATAACAAGAGCCATTATGGTAGCCTTATCGATTGCTTTTTTTTTCTTTTTTTTTTACACTGTTTCAAAGTCATGTTCCATGTTCATTGCTTTGCTTTGATTGACTTTACTCTGTTTTGTTTTATTTGGTTGTATTCTTTTCAAAAAACAAAAGATGTGGGGATTTTTTACATAGTGGAATAATACTTAGCCAGGAAGAAGAATAAATTTGAGGCATTTCTAGGTAAATGAATGCAACTCGGAGACCATTCTGTTAAGTGAAGTAAATCAGACTCACATGTGTAAACATCACATTTTTTTTCCTGCATGAGAAACTGAAAGAGTAAATAAGATCCAAATGTACAATAGATATTGTGAAGTAGAAAGAAATTGTTCAAAAGAAAAGAAGAACTAAGGTCGGCAAATAGGGAAAGGAAAGAAGAGGAAAGGAAAAAATGATTTCAAAAAGGGTAAAATGGAAACAAATCTTTGTAAATAGGGAGGGGAAGATGGATTGAAGCGAGAAGAGAAGATTGGAAAAAAAGGAATCAAAATACGTTATGTATGGGTATAAATTTCCTATGGTGAATATGATCATTATGTATATCTAAAATGTACCACTAAACTTAATTTGTTAAACAGTCTCTTTGAGCTGAATAACTATGTTTGACAGATCCCAAGTCCATCCTTGGGTTTGAATATTTGCTAAAGTGTTGATGAAACTCGGCATACAGTTGTGTTCATGGCTAAAATTTAATATAACATTGTCATAAAGGAATACATCAGGATCATAAGGGGCAAGCTTCCTCCCATGAGGGGCACACAAAACACAGAATACACTGTTCTCACAGAAAAAAAAATACAGCAATGTGTGTACAGATTTTTTGGCCCAAAAATTATATTAAGATGCATCACCCAAGATTTTTACTAGGGATTTGTCCACATGCACTGTCGGGGTACCTTGTGTCAAAATTATGGACTTCCAGAAGTTATTCATCATAAGCATCCCCTTGTACAATGTAGATACAGTAAGCCACCTTCATCATACAAAGTTTTGTATCACTGAAGAAATTAGTTAACCAGTCAAGTTTCCAATTGCCAGCTACTGCACAAGCTTGCAAGCACGTGTGGCATTTTTAAGCACAGCAGCCTCAGACCCATCATCTTAACGTGGTTGTACTCACAGGGTAGACTTATACATCAAAACCTGGGTATGGAACCAGAGAGAGATCAGGGGGTAATTTATAGTGTACTTCTTGCAAAATAAAAAGGACTGAATTTCGTGAATAAAAGTTCACCAAAAGACTCTGAAAACAAAAAATAAGCCTGATGAAAGTGGAATAAAAGAATTAAGAAAAAGCCCAATATTAGTAAAATAAAAAATGATAAGAACAAACATAAAACAACAGACTTACTTCTTGGCAAGAAATAATTTTAAAACAGTAGACTTTGGAAAGCTATAATTAAGAAAAAAGAGACAAGATAAAAGAGAAACTAGCTACAGATACACAAGAGTCTGAAAGATTTTAAGATAATACAATAAAGAAATTACATGCCAATGAATGTGAAACATCAGTGGAAGTATAGATTATTTTTGTGGTATTGAGAGTCAAATTCACTACTTTGTGCCTTCCAGGTAGGTGCTATGCTGCTGAGCTATATCCCCAGTCTAGGAAGTATAGATTTAAATATTAGATATTATAAACATTAAAATTATATAATTAATATAGACCAAGAAACATGGGAGAATTTATAGCTGTACTCATGTAATTATAATCATTACCCCACATTGATACCCAAAAGGCATCGCCTAAGTGATTATTAATGAAGCTTTTTATTAAGAGAATTTCAACTAAAACTTCAGGAATGAAAAGCATTCTATGTTTTATCAATTATTTTGTAAATATGAAATAAGAAACTAAGGTAAGTCAATTACCCAACACAATTATCAAGGTCAGTCTAACCCTGAAAGAAAGTACCCAACTCATTAATAAAACAACTCTTTTAACATAACACCAAAACAACTATGGGAAATTGTAGGTGTCATCTACTTTTGAAAATGCAAGCAAATAATATAAACAACATATTTACATATGTGATAGTTACATATACTATCTAAATAGTATATGCCATATGATTAAATGATGTGTGCAAACATTATATGCTTATATATACTAAAAATATTGTGTGTGCATATACGTGGATATAAATACATAGCACACATAAATACATAGAATGATTAATTAAAGCTTCCACAGGGATGCATCATTAGAAATCTCATCAATGTAGACTACCTCAGTAACATATTAAAGGCAAAGAATGGTCTCACATTCTTTTCCACCTCTACAGGTTCTCTTCCAACTATCTTTTCAGCGATAATGATAAGCCAGTCCTAAAATTTATATGAAAATGCAAGTGACTTAAAATAGTGAAAATGGTATTTAAAAAGAACAAACTTAGAGAATTCACGTTTTCTATTCTCAAAATTTACTACAAACTCAGTAATCAAGACACCACTGCACTGACATAAGGCCAGATGTATAGGTCAAAAGAATAAAATTGAGAACCCAGTAGTAAACTGTACACTTAAGGTTAGTTAATTTACAGCAAAGGTGCTCAAACAATTCAATGGGGAAAAAAGCATCTCTATGCTTAGGGGAAGGGCATCTCTATATCCATATGCAAAGAATGAAGTGGGACTCCTTTTTTTATAGCATACACAAAAAATTAACTCCAAATGGGTCACAGGCCTAAATGTGATAGTCAAAACCACAAAACTATTGGAAGAAATACAGAAATAAATTCAGTTAGACAAAGTCTTCATAGATATAACACCAAAGACAAAAGTAGCGATGCCAGAGTCCTCACTTAATGCACCTCCTGCAGGACTCAGCCAGTCAACTGGAATTGAGTAGCATACATTGAATCTGCAGATTTCATGACTTCTCCCTGTGTGGTCCATCACTTTTTGATTAACCAAGGATTTTTTTTCCTTGCCACTCACTTTTCCCCCTTCCTGCCACCTAACCTCCCTCCCCTGTCCCTGCCTGAATGTGCACCCCTCTGGGCCCCCTGTGGCCTGTGTGCCCAGACTTCTGCTCGGGCTCAGCAGAAGGGAGCCAGTCCAGAGCTGGCCGCACCTGGCTGAAGTGGTTGGGTGGGCACAAGGCTGGCATCTTCGGGGACCTGTGAGACGGCCAGAGCTACATGGACCAAAGGAGAAGGGAGTCTCCTAACAGCCTCCCAGGGCTGCTGTGAAATGTGACCATCTGCTTCCAGCTTTTCTTTTCCATTTTTTTTTCATCTCCTTCCCTTGCCAGCCATTGGTGCAGTGAGTTATTAAATCTTGCTCCATTCCAGGAGGGGAGATCATGATTGAGTGAGACCACCCTGTCTGAAACAAGGAAAAGCACAAAGAAGAATCGACAACAATGGCCAAGTTGACAGAATCTATGAGAAAAATCCAGGAGGAGAAAAGATGATGGAACAGTAAGCAGTAGAGTAAATGATCCCTCTGAAAGAAACAGTTCAGATGCTGGAATATAACATCGTGGGAGGACAAGAACAAAGGAAGTGGGTTCCCTGGACCCAGGAAGAATCTAAAATGTGAATTGAAGCCAACAGAGAGAGTAAAAATAAAAATTTAACTGAAGAAGAAGGTGGTAGCTGGCAGCACCTTGGCCTGGAGCTGGACTCACCCTGTGAGAGGAGCTGTTGAGCCTGGGTATTCATGGTTGTGGTGGCGGTGGTGAACCCAGGGGTCTCTACAGAGAGGCACAGAGGTAGAAGAGAGTGGCGGACAGGGAGGTCTGTGCTGGCTGCTGGTGAGTGCAGGGGACTCGGTCCTCCCATAGAAGAAAACAACTGCCTGGGAGCCATTTTGGAGTTGGGCAGGATAAGCCTGGGGTGACGACTGCTCCCAGCATCTTCCAGCAGCTCCAGGTTGTGTGTGGACCCACAGAAGTTACTTGAACTGAGTCCTGCTCCTGTGAGCATTCCAGAGAACATCGCATAGGTTCCTAGCCAGGTGAAGTCTGTAGGCCCTGGCTGGACCCATTTCTGAGCAAACTCCAAGGGTCCTTGTGGGCCAGTACCCAGCTCAGTGCAGAAGCATGGGTGCCCACCACCAGATACCCATAACCAGCACTGGCTAGAAAAACCACAGTCTCACTTCAAAGAAATTGTGGCCAACGTGGGAAGTGCCTGGGACCCCATTACCCACATGTATGGAAGAAACCAGGAATATGTCAACACCAAGAAGGAAAACACAGTCTCTGGCATCCAACCCAAGCAGCGCAAGTCCAGGAGAGGTAAACACAGAAGAGATTGGGAGTCACACACCTGAAATGTCTGAAGTGATGGCAACTGAAGTAAAGAACCAACTTCATGAGACTATAAAAGAAACTAGAACAGAAATACTATCCCAGGTAAAAGAAGAAATGAAAAATAAATAAAAGAATTACTAAGCACCTCTAAAGAAGACATAGATAAAAAAATAGAGGAGCATAGGAAAATGAGGGAAACCATAAAAGAACAATATAAGAGAGATTTAGAATGCATGAAACAGATTCAAAGAGATATTCAGGAAATTAAAAACTCCATTGAAAGCTGGCAAACCACTTGAAAGAAACTGAAGCTAGACTTTCAAACCTTGATGACAGGTTTGCAGCTTGTGATCGCGAAAGGAAAGATCTCTTAAAAATAACAAGGAATCAGGAAGTAACAATTCAACAGCTGCAAGACAACTCCAAGAAACACAACTTAAGAATTAAACATGTGAGTGAAAAAGCAGGGGTCAACACAAATGACATCAGGACCCTATTTACAGAAATAATTTCAGAGAACTTCCCAAGCATGGGAAAAGGAAGTGACATTCAAATAAGTGAGGCATATAGAATTCCAGCTAGCCATACCAAAACAAATCTACCCAGACATATAATAATCAAGATCCCAGAAATTCAACTCAAGAACAGAATATTAAAAGCTGTTAGAGAAAAGAAACATATCACCTATAGAGGAAAACCCTTCAGAATCATGGCAGACTTCTCAACACAAACCATCAAGTCAAGAAGAGGCTGGAGTGAAGTATTGCAAGTGCTGAAAGCAAACAACTTCCAACCCAGATTGATGTACCTGCAAAACTTTCTTTCAAAATTAATGGAGCAACAATATACTTCCATGACTAAGAACAACTCAAGAAATTCATGACCACCAAACCAACCCTACAAAGAATACTAAAGGACCTTCTAGAGAGATGAAAAGGACCATGGTTTCATGAACAATAGCAGAGGGGGACCATCAAATGTGGGCAGTCGATTGAATGCAGAGGAAAACTAGGGAGCCAATGGCAGGAAAATAGCATGGCAGAGACAACACAGTGTAAGAGGGCCATAACTATTAATGTAGATGGCCTCGATGCACCAATAGAAAGAAACACAGGCAGAGTGGATCAAGAGACAGGATCCATCAATATGCTCTATACAAGAAGCACATTAAACTAGAAAGAAAATTCATAGACTGAAAGTCAAAGGAAAGAGAACAATGCCCTGTGTGACAGGGAACCAGAAAAAAAAGTAGGGGTAGCTTACCCATCAACTGCAGAATGGATAATAAAGATATGGTATTTTACGTGGTGGAAACCTACTCAGCTATAAAGGAAGATAACCTCAAGGCTTTTGTAGGTGAATGGAGCCAACTTGAGATCATGCTCATTGATGAAATGGCCCAGAGTCACATGGGTGAATTTCGTGTTGTCTCCCTAGTATAGCAAACTAAAGGAGTTAGTGGGATCCAAAATGCACAATACATATTGGGAAAGTCAAAGGGGAGGAGTTATATAAAAAGGGAAGGCAGTGGCCACTGTTAATCTATTATCATGATTTGAAACTCATATTGTCTTCATTGTTCTGATTAGTTTTGTTTTATTCTGATTTGTTTGATTTTATTATACTTGATGGCATAGACAGCTATTTTAAGCATAACAAAATATATAATTGCAGCCATCGAAGATTTCCAATTATCTGGTTTCCAAACCCTATATTGCTTTCATTGTTTTGTTTTGATTGATTTTACTGTATTCTGTGTTGTTTGATTGTAATATGTCTGAAGTTATAGGCAATTATTCTGAAGATAACAAGAAGCATTATGGTAGCCACTGCTGATTTACTAGTATCTTGAAGTTCTGTATTGCTTTCATTGTTTTGTTTTGTTTGTTTTGTTCTTTTACTGGTTTTATTCTGTTCTATTTTATTTGATTTTATTTATGCCTAATGGTATGGGCAGTTATATTGCAGATAACAAGAGGCATTATGGTAGCCATTATTGAGTGCCTTTTACCCTGTTTAAAAGTCATGTACCATGTTCATTGTTTTGTTGTGATTGACTCTACTCTGTTTTATTTTGTTTGGTTGTATTCTTTTCAAAATAAAAAAAAGACAAAAGTAGCAAAGGAAAAAATAAATGAATTTTCTAAATCTAATCAAACATAATAACTTTTCTTCTTCAGAGAACATTCAAGATAGTGAAAGGAGCTATAGAATGGGAGAAAGTACTTCACTGTGCATCTGGCAAGGGACTTGCATCCAGAATGTGAATTGAGACCTGTTACAGTTTGATAATAAAGGAGATAATTATAACATGGTCAAAAACCTAAATTTCTTTGCCAAAGATATATTAGTAATAAATAAGCATACAAGCAAATTAAAAGTTGGGAAATGTCATCAGCCATTGGGAAGCTCAGTCAGAATCACAATGAGTCAGTTACCTCTTCACCACCATGAGAATGACTGAAATGAGAAAAGTTCAGGTAATAACAAGTGCTGATAAAACAGAGAAATCAGGCAATGTAAATTGTGCAGCCCCTTTAGAAAACAGTTCATCATTCCTTAAACTACCACACTACCCATTAGTTCTGTTCTACCTGTATAGTCAAGAGAAATAACTTACATTTACATAAAAATTTGTACATAAATGTTCATAGCAGCATTATTTATAGAGCCAAAAAGTAGAAACAACTCAAAAGTCTGTAAATGGATGAATGAATAAATAAAACTCAGTGTACCCAGAAAAGGGAATTTGTCCCCTCCAAAATATATATAAATATAAAATTGAAAAATTCTGTTAATATGGATGAACTTTGAAAATCTATTGCTAGGTAAAGATGCCATTCAAAAAGAGCATATATTTTATTACTTCATTTGTATGAAATATCTGGAATAGTCAAATGTACAAAGACATGTAGCATATCAATGATTGTCAGAGAATCAGGGCAAAATGGAGGTAACTGCTAGAGTAGAGTGATCCCTTCTGAAATAAAACTCATGTTCTAAAATTATTTGTGGTGGTGGCATGGAATTCTGTGAATATTCTAAGCCCACTCATTATACACTGGATATCCATGGCATGCCTAAAAATTGTCCTCTTACAGGTATGCACAAGGCAGTGCAGAGTATGACCAAATGTACAATATAGAGCCAACTAAGCAACAAGCTGGGCTGTATATCCTTGCAATGGGGGAATTGCACATTTCTCATCCTATATAGGACCATACAGCACACAATGGAGTGATTGAAGTCCAGAAATGATATACATCAGACCCTGCTGAGGACTTCCACATTGTTCTTATGAAGCAGCCATTTACAAGGCTGCTATGTATCATGTATAAAGCGTGGTATAAAATGGCTGTAATTTAGTCATCCATTTATTAATTCATTTATTAGTTCACTGATTCTATTACTTATGCAACACACTTGTGAAATGTTTTTCTTGTCATAGACATCATGCTAAGCATTAGCTATACATAGTGAAATACATCTTAGCCTCTTGCTAGGCAACCAATTCTGTAAGTAAAAGAAATTATGCATTTATCCTATGTTTCCTATAAAAGCTATTAAAACTTTTCTCAATGTTCAAATATTCTACTTATGAAGAAGAAATGCTAAATTTAATACTATCATTATTTCACAACCCCCAGTGAACCATCGGATCTAGGCAATAGGCATCAAGGGTTACTAACAACACAAAAGAGAAATAATAAGCTAATATGTGCCTCTTGTGGAATTGCACAGCATTATGAATTAAGTCTTGCCCCCAAAATATTGAAGTTGAGTATTGTCTAAGTAACAATTTAGAGGAAGTATAAAGTTCACAGGAATGTAAAAAATGACTTTATAGAAATACAACCACAATTAGCCACACTATAGGACTCCAAAGAAAAGTACCCAGATCCTCAACAATTATACTTAAAGATTAAAGAAAAAGAAACAGAAAAGTAATTTATAGAATAAAGAAAACTTAAGAAATATACCAGCCAATTGGTATCTATGGACCTACATAAACAAATTTATAAAAAGTTATGAGATTATTAAAATTTTGAACATTGAATATTTGATAGCAAAAAGGAATTCTTGTTAATATTTAGATGTGATAATGGTACTTAGTTATGATTTAAAAACATGAGTCATAGATATTAACCTTAAGAAGATCACAATGAGCATTGGCTTAAAAATAAATGAAATGTGACCTGATGATGACTATTCCAGTTGAAGGGCTGGGTGTGGTGGTGCACGCCTGTAATCCCAGCACTTGGAGGATGAGACAGGAGGATCGTTGAAGGTTGAAGGCCAGACTGGTCTACAGAGTGAGCCAAAGACCAGCCTGAACTGCATAGAGAGACCTTTTCTCAAAAAGACAAAAAAACAAACAAACAAAAAAACTATTCCAGTGGAAAGTAAAATGCATAATGGCAATGCAGGGAGGGGTAGCACTTCCAATCCTGGAGGAATAATTCCTGTTTCAGAGAGAAATAAACCTTTAAGGGTGAAGAGTTTGCCAAGAAATCAGGCAGGAAAGGTGCTCAATTTCAGCATGTAATATGAACAGAGAAAAAAACAGGGTGCGTTCTAGGGAATACAAATATTCAAGTATGACTTCAGGACAGAGCAAGTGGTGAGAGATGAAGCCAGAGAGATAGGCCAGAGATACAGAAATGTCATGAAGAATTATACACATTTTTTCCCTTTTCAAAGAAAAAAATTTTAATGCACTTTAGGAGCAATTTTTTCCGTTTTCTGCATGACACCAAAAGGAGAGCTTTTTCACAAAAATGTTAATGAAACGCTGAACTTTAACAAAGTCAGGTGGAAGAACTGCATTCTTATCAAACAAAAAGTATTGCACACTGTCTATGAGGAAAATGTCAAGAGTCACTGCACTGAGAAAAACTCCACAGCAAGCACTGCTTCCCTTAATGCCACAGAAACACAATACAAATGCCAGTTTTTATGGATTTTGGGTACAATGAATTTTTAAGAAAAGCTTAGTAAACTAAACCTATCTTTGAATCATTTACCTCAATATTTGCAAAATTCAAGCCACTACTCATTTACCCAATAATTAGATAATAATTTATCTAATATAAACATTTGAAAACATTTGAGATGATGAAGCCACTGCTGTAATATTAATATAAAACCACAACTTGAATTTTATCTCTTCCTTCATATTCAGGAGAATGAAAACATGAAATATTGAAAAATATGGAGGTTTCGAAATTTCTCTTAGATTTCAAATACAGCTGCTAAGAATTCATAAATAAGAAATTGACTCCTTTTTCTTCTCTCTTTCTTCCCTCCGCCACTTCTTGTCTCTCTTATTCTTTTTATTCGCTCTCAGTTCTTAGTTATACAGAAGAATTTGCTTCAATTTGGCATATGTGTCCCTGCATGTAAAATACTTTGCTCATCTCCTCATGAACTTCTCTTTCCCTGCCCTTGCTTTTCTACTTCCTTTCCCTTTTCTAGGAGTCCCTTCTACTTTCATGTTGTCTTTTTATTTTTACTCTTGATTTGGCATGTGATAAAGTACAAATAGCCAATAAGTATGTGAAAGAATATTCAACATCTTTAGCTATCAGGGGAATGCAAAAATCAAATCTACATTGAGATTCCATCTCACCCCAATCAGAATGACCCCTATCTGGAAAGAAAGAATGACTCTTATCTAAGAAAGAAAGAAATGAAGAAATAAGGAAAGAAAGAAAGAGAGAAAGAGAGAAAGAGAGAGAGAGAGAGAGAGAGAAAGAGAGAAAGAGAAAGAGAGAAAGAGAGAGAGAAAGAGAGAAAGAGAGAAAGAGAGAAAGAAAGAAAGAAAGAAAGAAAGAAAGAAAGAAAGAAAGAAAGAAAGAAAGAAAGAGAGGGAGAAAGAAGGAAAGAAAGAATAGGAGTAAAGGAATGGTGGGAAGGTAAATTATATAACCACTATGGAAATTATAACCACTATGGAAATCAATGTAGAGGTTCTTCAGAAAAAAGAAAATAGAGCTGCCCTATAATCCAGCTCAACCATGTCTCAGTATTTACCCACAGAAATAATGTCAACATGTACTGTAGAGATAACTGCATGCTTGTGTTTATTCTTATGCAATTCATAATTGCTAAGTTATGGAAACAACCTAGTTGTTCGTTAACTGATAAATCTATAAAAAATGTGCATACACAGTGAAGTACTATTAAACCACAAAGAACGAAATCCTGCCATTTGCAAGAAATTAGATGAGCACTCAGGAGACTGAGGCAGACGGATCGTTGCAAGTTTGAGACCAGCCTGGGCTACAAAGTGAGCCCAAGGCCACCCTGAACTACATGGGGAGACACTGCCCCAAAAAGACAAAAAAGAAATTGAATGAAACTGAGATCACGTTAAGTAAAGTAAGTCAGATACAGAAAGACCTCTATGTTTTCTCCTTCTTTCTTACAATCAGTGTATATGCTTATATTCGTGGCTACACAGAAATCTAAAGCTTACTCACTTGTTCCAGACTGAAGTTCTCTTCTAATGACAAAGTGAATGCATTCAACAGATCCGTTCCCTTTCAGGGTTAACTATTTTCCTGAAATTTTCAGAATTTTGGCCATGCTATTTCTGAAAAGCATTATTTATTTTTGAAAAGTGCATACAACTTTCCCTTTGAATATCTTCCCACAGAAGATTGTGAGAACAGGAGGCTCTTCAAATTTGTTTCTTCACTATAGCAAACAAGAACGTGAAAAAGACAATATTTTGCATATCGCACACTGGGTTGTTGTGCCCCCACGGAGGATATTACCACCAAAAGACCAGAGCTGGGAAAATATACACTTGTCTCTGTGAATGTTCTGAGCCTTCAAACCCGTAGTTGGAACTGGAATTCTCTCTTATGTCCTTCTCATAAATTTCTCACAAAGGATGGAGTGCTATACTGACAATTTTTCTGAGACAATGAATGAGAGTAGATCACATGGAGAGGAAGAGGAAATATTCTCCTCACAGAAACAGAAAAGTCTCTCTAGTGATTCTCTTCAGTAGAAGTTGATTTGCTTTTGCCATGGGACTATACGGGGGCTTGATATCCGGCTTGAGGATCTAAGGGCAGCCAGCTCTATCACTCTCTCTGTATATCTATTATAAACAAAATTTCAGCAGAGATTTTATACACTAGAGTCCAGGCTGGTTATTCTGTAAGGAGTCCTAGCCCCTAAAACAAAAGTGCGATGGTTTTACATTGTTCTCCACTTCCAGAAGAATCCAGACCACAACACTAGTCAAATCACAATACACGTAAAGGCAAAAATTAAAGGAACTTGCAGACAACTGAAGTATAATAAGCAAATTTTAAAAATTATCTTCCATGTATCTGTTCTCAAATATCAATTGTGACTGTTTTCTGAAAACCAATGAAATCATTTCTCCCAGAAAATCATGATGGTAAACCTTAGAAGAACAGCTATGCACTAAAGAGAGGAAACATTATTTTCTAACATAAAGTATAGAGATAGTTTCTATTTTCTTCTGATTGAGTCATTACTAGGCATAAAGAAATATTTAAGGAAGTTAAAAAAACTTCCCCTGCTGCAATCTCACAAAATGCTCTTCTTTTATAATACACATTAATGGCCTCCTCTAAGTACAATTTAAATTTATTAGGTAAATACATAACTCTGCATTTATTGTCTTCTTCCAAGCTTGATTCACTTATACTAGGCTATAAAATGTATTTTATAATTCCACAGAAATATTTTGGATTTTTAAAACTTCCATTGTAATGGCTTCCTTAGAAGCCATGTATTTTGTATGATTCTAG
Organism: Cuniculus paca; assembly: GCA_004365215.1. Classification (NCBI taxonomy): domain Eukaryota; kingdom Metazoa; phylum Chordata; class Mammalia; order Rodentia; family Cuniculidae; genus Cuniculus; species Cuniculus paca. The sequence continues at coordinate 8,650 of RJWT010013655.1, read as the reverse complement.
TCTATGGTGATCAAGACTGAGTTTGTTTTGTAACATTTAAAGGAGTAAAACTTATGCTACATAACTTAATCATAATAGACCAGAAGGTCTGATTCATTATTCATCCCTTCTTTGACTTGTTCATTCATCATACTTCAATTGTCTTATAGTTGTGCAATACTGTAATGAGTCTAATGGGAGACATATCCATGAATTAGATATTGAGGCTGATATCAAAATACTGTCTAATGACAAGATGAGATATGCCCAAATACCAAATAATGGCATTAATTGTCATAACAAATACAGAATACAGTATAGATTACCTCTAGGATGCCAGAGACCATTTCTCACTCACATGCTGACAATTCTTTGCATCTCTAGCAGTGCCGGACCATAGCTGGTGCTCTTGCTTACTGAATGGGGTGAAAGGATGAATGAATGAAAAACATAGATGTCACATAATGTAACTTAGATGGTGGAGAAATCTGATCATTGGAAGAAACATAGGACAATTTAAAAAATTATGATAATACTCCCATGTCTCATTTTGATACTGTAGTTCAGTTCTTCTCAGTAATAAATAGTTCAGCATAGTCTTTGACCTCCTTCTCCATGTTCTTCAGCCAAAACCACTTGAAAACCATCTAAAAACATTAAGCCAAAATGCAGTCCCAGGAACTAGCACAAATTTTTTGAACTATGGTCTAATTATCAAGTGAGTGCTGTTCTTTTCAGAAGAGTAGCAATGCAGTATTATACATATAGTGATACTGACACTATTTAATATTCATTTAGAATTCAGGAATTTATCAACTATTTTTTATTTTATTTTAAAAAGAATGAAATTCAACAAAACAGAATAAAGCCAATCAAAACACAGCAGTGAAAGTGGTACAGAACTTCAAACAGGACAATAGGAAATCAACAATTGCTACCATAATATATCTTGCTATCTTCATAGTAGTCGTCCATACCATGAGCATAGCAAAATCTAACACAACAAAGCAATAAAACCAATCAAAACACAACATTGAATAAAATAAAACAATAAATCAGAACAAAACAGTAAGAACAATACTGCACATTGCTGTCTTCAAAATAATTGCTCAGGTTACCAGACAAAGGAATAAAACAGAACAGTAAAATGGAACAAAATATTGGATTTCTAAAACAAGACAGGAGGATATCCCCCACAGCTGACACAATGCATACTGCCATCCTCCAAGTAGTTGCCCAGACCACCAGCCCCAGGCCTGCAGAGTCAACCAAACAACACAAGCATTGAGCTATTCCCTTCCCCCTAGTTGCTAACATCTCACCCTGAGTCCTCCAAATCAGCAGAGGAGGGGGTGTTCTACTGGTTTTTCAGCCTGCCCACCAGCTGGCTCACAGGAAGACAGTTTCTCTTCTGGCTGAGGCTCTTTAAGATCAGCATGGCGGTGCTTACTTCATGGGAAGGCATTGTTTCTCTTCTGGCTGGGACTCTTTCCAATCAGCATGTCAGAAACAATGCTTACTTTTTCTGCCTTAAATGTGTCTTTGATATTTGGGTTATTTCAACTATTTAATTGTACAAATAGATCACTTGGAGAGTATTATTGCTGAACATTTTAAAGAAATTGTATTAGTCACTTTCTCATTTCTGGAATGTGAGATAGCCACAACATAAAGGAGGAGACATGTATTTTCACTCAGACTGCAATATAGTCAGTCCATGGTCATCAGGCTGCAATGCAGAAAAAGCATAATGGAAAGGCCTAACAGAGGACAACTGATTATCCCATGCAGCCAGGAAGCAGTGAGAGAAGAAAGGAGTCACTACAAGAATATACCATTCCTGGTCATGCCCAAGTGATATACCACCAACCAGATCACACCTCCTAAGAACACATTCAGCTACTTAACTCACTAATGAGTGAATTCACTGAGGAAAAGTGTCCCCAGAATCCAATTACCTTCCAAAATCCTGGCTCTAAACATAAGACTTTTAAAGGACAATTTAGAGCTAAACTATAAAATTTTTCCTCTGATTTCCAACAGACTCACGTCCATCTCATTATGTAAAATGTCTTTAGTTCTACTCTAGGAATCACCAAAAAAATTAACAGTTCCAGCATTGCTTCAAAGTCCAAGTCCAAAGTCCCTTCTGAGACACAAGGAAAACTCTTAGCAATGAACATCTATAAAAATCAAAAATAGTGCAGGCATGGTGGCTCATGCCTATAATCCCAGCACTCTAGAGGCTGAGGCGGTAGAATCACTGTGAGTTCAAGAGCAGTTTGGGATACATAGGGAGACTCTGCCCAATAAAAAAAATCAAAAGCAAAGTTAAATACCTCTAACATACAATGTTGTAAAATAAACATTCCCATTACAAAAGAGATACATAAGAGGATAGAAAGAAACAGGAACAAAGCAAGACCGAAACCATATAAGGCAAACATTAAATCTTATAATTCTATGCCCAGCACCTAGAGCAGGTTGTGGTGAGATGTGAGCTCCAAAGACCTTAAGGACTTCACTCTATTGTCCTGCTTGATTTCAGCCCACATGGTTTCACTCTTGGGCTAACTCCACTCACTACGTGTGACTTTCTTTGGCAGATGTTCTGCATTTCTGGCATCTCCCAAGGTTTCCACTGCATTTCTAGTTTCACTCTCAAGCTTTATACACTGCCCTATCAGGGACACACTGCCTGGTTTCTTGGGCCATCTTGTGAAAAATGGGTGGAAGCCTCCATGACCTCACAGTTCTTGATTCTGCTTGCCTAAAAAACCAGCACCTCATGAGTGATGCAAGGTCTGCCACCAACTGAAACAGTAAGTGACTTCTTTGGACCACAGATGCAATGACCTCTGAATGCCTGAATGGATAAACTCTGATAAATAACTTCCTAGGTGGCCTTGAATAAGCTCAGCCCTCTGGAGCTTTCTTCTCAAAACAAAGTCTTTCAAAATTGTTTACCCTCTTCCATGCTTAAGCCTGATAAGTATGAAGTTTAGCTAATTCCTGAGTACCTTCCAGGTAATTTTTCTATTGTCCCTGTGCAGACTAATTAGTTTCTTTTTAATGCTAATCTTCTAAGCAACTATTCTTTTTGGCCCCAATATCACATGCACTTCCTTTCCAAAGAAACTGAAAACTTTTAAAATAATTTAGATCTGCTTTTTTTCTCCAGATTCTCCATAATTCAAAAGCATATGAATGTTTTTCATTTGTTTAAAAAGATCTAGGCCATTTTCTGTGTCTGCTGGCTATGAAATGATGCTTTTATTTTCCTTTGGTTTTTTCAGACAGGGTTTCACTATGTATACAAGGGCTAAAACAATGAGCAGTACACAAGTCACAACCTGAATGGCAGGCTGTCTTGAAATTTCCTGGGACAAAACAACCTTCTACCTTTGAATTGAGCCTCAGATAAACTCATAGGACATGGACAAAATAAAGACAAACTCTGCCAAAATGAAATACATATAACCTCTGGTCCAGTTTCCAATATCATTCAGATTTAAAATTCAATCATTCAGATTTGAAATATCATTAACCTACACTTTACTGTACACCTTGCTATCACCATTCTGGTCTTCTGAGCTCTGACCAGCATTGCACATCAAGCTGTGCTTACAAGATTCTAGGGTTTCTCTAGCCTGCATCTCCAAACCTTTCCTAATTTGTCCTGCAAGCAAGCTCTGAAAGCTTCTGAGTCACAGATACAGTCACTGCAATAACCCTATTCTCAGTACCAATGTTTTGTATTCTTCCCATCCCTGGAAAAGAAACCTAACACCCACAATCTAAAGGAGGAGAGGTTTGTTTTCAGTCACAGTTTCAGTGGATTTAGTCTGTGGCAGTCATTATCCAACATTGAAATGACATGGTAGAAGCACCTGAAGGAGGATCACCATTAATTGTATAACAGCCAGGAAGCAGAGAGAGGAGGTAGGAGCCAGGGACAAGGATGCATACACCCTTTCAAGTCACACAATAGTAATCTGGCTCCTAGTATGCACCATCTCCTAACAGCACATTCAGCTACTGAACTCAACAATGAAAACTCACTGATGAATATCGTGTTCCCATGATTTAGTCACTTTCCAAAAACTACCTCTGAACAAAAGGCTTTTGAGGGATAGTTTAGATTTAAACCATAGTACATAACAGAGGTATTCTAGTTACAATCTCAGAGTATTCTCTCTCTATGATGGCAAAATATATAAAGGAGACTTACACTACCATTTTATTTAAATAAATTAACTACTCAACATAATATGATGGAGCATTTTTTAAAAGTTCAATGAAAATGAAATACTAATAATCTTTTACTGGAGATTCTGACTTCTCAGCCATTAAATAAAAACTTGGAGGAAGGTGAGACTAACACCGTGAAAGTCTTAACTTTTTGTTGAGATGTGGTCTTGCCCAGGCAGGTCTTATATTCTTGAGCTCAAGTGATTCTTCTGTTTCAGTTATCCAACTAGCTTGCACCATGCACAGTTTGGATTAAAGAGTCATTTCAGCCAGATGTGGTAGCACACACCTGTAATCCCAGCACTTGGGAGGCTAAAGCAGGAAGATTGTTGTGAGTTTGAGACTAGCCTGTGCTACACAGTGAATTCAAGGCCAGCATGGACTTCATAGTGAGACCCTGTCTCAAAAAAACCAAAGGGGAAAAAAGTGTCACTTTATAGCCAGGAGACACAGAAAAAGGTCTAGGCCTTTTTAAATAAATGAAAATATTTATATGCTTTTGAACTATGGAATAATTTAAAGAATGGATGAGCATCTCTAACGTAAGGCTTCACATTGTTGTAGATCATACAGAAATTAAAAGAGTTACCTATTTTTGAAGTGTGACATGAGCCATAAAAGGGTCTTATCTTTGTTCCTACACCATTAATTTATCTTCTCTTGTATCTTCATCACATATATTAGGCAGGTTTCCAATCACTGAGACACAATAACTGACACCCACAGCACAAAGGAAAAAAAATGTTTTATTTGGTTTACAGTTTAAGAAGGTTTGGTCCATAGTAGACTAGCTACAGGTCAGAATATCATGGTGGAAGGATGTCCTGGAACAAAGCTACTTAGTTGATGACTTCCAGGGAGTACAGCAGGGGAGCAGTGTTAGAAAAGAATGAGCCAGATATCATATTCCAAGTTGATAAAAATATACAGTGAATGTTTAAGTTTTTAAAGCTTATTACATTAATTTTTAAAAACTTATTGTCATTAATTTCCCTCAAAATACTCTTCTCAAATTTGAACATACTTATCCCATCATTCTTGTCACTTTATGAAGAAGTTTTGGAAGTCATCTTTATGAAGTGTGATCAAAAAAGCACAGGGTAGTGCTGATGAGAGGCATCCAAAGAAAAGACAGGCTTGTAAAATCATTACAGCATGTCTTTTCCACCTTATTCACAGGGTCTCTCACATTGTGACTTACAGCTTTTTTCCCATGTCAAAATGACTATGAAAGGTAAACATTTTGAACCAATTTAGGACATCAAACCAGTCATCATAGTGCAACTAAAGACACACAAAAGAGAACTTCCAGAACTGCTTTAGAAAATGGCAAGAATGATAGGATGAGTTAATAACAATGTGTCTTTTACTGTAATAATTTTTAAATTTAAATATTCGCTATCTTTTGAGCATACCTCATACTGGATATGTCTTAGTTGCTTTTTCATTGCTGGGACAAAATATCTGCCACTCACAAATTAAAGAAGGAAAGTTTTATTTTGGCTTACAGGTTTTTAAAGGTTTCAGTTTACAGTTGACTGGCTTTCAAAGCAAGGCAAAAGGACAAAGAAGAAATAGTCTATGGCAGGGCAGGCAAGAATCAGCAAAGCAGTGAGCCTCTCCTTCCCTTTTATTCCATTCATGCTACCAGCATATTGGTTGGTGCCATCCACACCTAGGGTGGGCCTTCCCATTATCCACACCCAGAACTTTGCTAAATCAATCAATGGACTGATTAAGGTGTCACACACCCTTAATCTACATTCACACACCCTAGATGTAACCACCTGTAAAAAGCCCCACCTAAAAGGGGCTTTGGAGGGACATCTAGATACAAACCACAACAGTACTCCAAGTCGTGCCTTCATGACTCACGTGGCATGCCTAGAAATACGCTTTACTAATCTCTTGGGAAGATCCCAAGCCAATCAAGCTGACACAATTAAGGTTAACTGTCACATCATAATATTCTATAATTGATAGTGTTATTGTCATGCATAATAAAGACATACCAGTGTCTTCCAATGTCCAGAATAGACTATACCATATTTTTATGTTAGCTCCATATTTCTGTCATTATTCAGTAATTGCTTAAAATACTCTATTTTCTTTGCCCTAGAAAATGAATCAACTAGTGGATTACTTCAAATCTTGGTAGTTTTTTTTTTATTTTGGTTCAATAATATTTTATGTAGTTTTCTGTCACACAGTTTGGTTTCTGTTTTGTTTTGTTTTGTTTTTTTCTTTATTTTTCTTCATATACATTTTATTTCAAAGAGAAAAAACAAAACAAAATTTCAAAACAAAACAATGGAACAACAATGGTGCATACATTGCACATTGCCATCCCCAAATCAGTCACCCAGAGCACAAGACATCTGCATTCAATTGCCCAAACTGTACCAGAGGAAAAATCTTTGTAGTTTTAAAACATAAAGAAAAATTTCTTAAATTTCTATTCAATCCACAATAGTATAAAGAATATTTACAAAGCTCTTCTGGCATATGGAAGGTTATGTTTCAGTAGTTCCAATAATTACTTTACAATGGGACCATGGTGCTGATACATAATATTCAGAAAATATATATAACTCAGTCCCAAGATAAACATCTAGATGAGGGACTTCAGAACAAAGAGGATATTCTGAAGATTATAAGCAATTTCTAATACTTCCCCTAGAACTCTTGAGCTCAAGAAAATATAAAAGAATCCAAATAAGTAAAAGTGATGCTAATTTTATTATCCTAACATTTCTTGTTCATTTTAAATTTAAAAATCTTTAAATTTTAATTATTTTTATTAACAAATCTCAGGACATACCTCACATCTGATTCAAACATGCCAATATTTTATTCTAGTTGCCAACACTGCTTTACTGTGTCCTTTGTTAGTTCATTCATGCCAACACTATTCACTTGCTACACATTTATTGAATGTGTGCTAAGTGTCAGCTTTTCTAACAGGCATGGACATTATAGAGACAAATGAGGAGTCTCAGAACTCAATCTCACTCTTCATGATCAATATACTGAATGCCCGTAAATGCTGAATTACTGCTTTATGTTGAACTTCTATAATGGGCAAGTTATAACATCTTCTGTATCTTAGGTTAAAATCATTGTGATTTTTTAAATTACTGAAAATCTCCTCTAGTTTATTTAATGTACATTTACTGATCACTATCTATTGATAGAAAGAACAGAAATTTTTAGATTTTAATCAAATAAGACATGAGCTTATTGAATTGACATTATCACTGACAACAGTCAGGTTGTGTGTGTATGTGTTATATGTATTAAATTTATTAAATTGCTTATTTTCCCAAAGTCATTAAGCCTAAGCCCTTGAAATGTTTTAAAGAAAAATATTTTCAAATATGCTTTGAAATCAATGAACTATCCTGCTATAATACAGTAATATAAATTATGTGAGCACAGGAGTAAGGCAGGAGCTCCAGCCTTGGAAGACAATTTTGGTAGTTGTGACAGTCAAGCTGAATTTTCAACTTGATTGGCTTGAGAGAAACTTATTAAAAAAATCACATTTCTAGGTGTGTCTGGGTAGATCATAGAGACATACTCTTGAGGAAAAAATAGGAAGTCAGTGGCAGGAAAATAGCATGGCAGAGACAAAACAGTGCAAGAGGGCCATAACCATTAATGTAGATGGCCTCCTTGCACCAATAGAAAGAAACACAGGCAGAGTGGATCAGGAGACAGGATCCATCAATATGCTCTATACAAGGAACACATTTAACTAGAAAGAAAATTCACAGACTGAAAATCAAAGGAGAGAGTAAAATGCCCTATGTGATAAGGAGCCAGAAAAAAAGTAGGGGTGGCTTGCCCATCAACTGCAGAATGGATAAGAAAGATATGGCATTCTATACAATGGAAACCTATTCAGCTATAAAGAAAGATAACTTCCAGGCTCTTGTAAATAAATGGAGGGAACTTGAGATCATGCTTATGGATGAAATGGTTCAAAGTCACACAGGTGAATTTTATGTTGTCTCCCTAGTACAACAAACTAAAGGAGTTAGTGGGAGCCAAAATGTGCAATACATATTGGGAAACTGAAAAGGGAGGAATTATCTAAAAAGGGAAGGCAGTGACCACTGTTAATCTGTTTTCATGATTTGAAACTCATATTGTCTTCATTGTTCTGATTAGTTTCATTTTATTCTGTTTTGTCTGATTTTATTATACTTGATGTCATGGACAGCTATTTCAAAGATAACAAAATATATAATTGCAGCCATCGAGGATGTCCAGTTATCTTGTTTCAAAGCCCTGTATTGCTTTCATTGTTTTGTTTTGATTGATTTTACTCTATTCTGTGTTGTTTGATTGTATTATGTCTGAAGGTATCGACAACTATTCTGAAGATAACAAGAGGCATTATGGTAGCCACTGCTGT
>RJWT010013654.1:0-21604 GCA_004365215.1 Cuniculus paca | reverse complement strand
GGGTCTAAATTTAGTCTTCTCATATGGATAGTCAATTTTTCCACCACCATTTGTTAAGGAGGCTGTCTTTCCTCCAACATAAGTTTTTGGCCCTTTTGTTAAAGATCAGGTAACTGAAGGTGCCTGGAGTGGTTTCTGTATCTTGTATTCTGTTCCCTTGATCCTCATGTGTTGTTTTTGTTTTTGCCAATACCATACTGTTTATGTCACTATAGCTTTGTAATATAACAAAGTCTGGGAACTTGTTCATAAGTTGGAGACTTACTGTATTGTCTTCTGTAAGCTCTCTGATCATTTACTTTTTGTGAGCTGGTTGAGTAGCTTCTTGATCAGTTTTTTAATCTCCTTTGTTATTGTTTCAAATGATTGGGCTGTTTGACATTTGCTTTTTTCTCCCTTAATGTCCCATGGATCAGCTATGGGAAGTTGGGAGTTTTGGGAGGTATTTTGTTGCATGTCTTCTTGTGTTTCTATTATATTTTGTTTGTTTTGATTTGTGCTGAGGTGTGTAGGCGCTTATAGTGGAAGGATTTTGTTGCTATTATGGAGAGCTCTTTATTTAGAATCTGCTTTTCAGTGATGCACTTTGGCCATGTATAAGTATAGTCCTTTGGCTCTGTCCCAAGACCCAAGCCCTTCTGTTAATTTGGGAGGGAAGAATGCTGTTGGCCCAGCATCCAGTTCTTTAGGAATTGATTGCATATTTTTAATGACACAAAGTTAATATGGATGTTGGCTTGCAGAGAATATGTATCAATAGCAACAACTATACAACCTTGGCAATAGCAATTAAAGCAGCAACAATATTGTCTAAGCCAAATTGGATATTGACATAGCACATGAAGAAATAATGTACATCCCTCAACTATAGAACAAATATGCATAATTATAGTATAAACACTAAGGCAAGGGCCAAGGATTTAGCTCAGTGGCACAAGCACCTGCCTCACCTGGCAAGCATGCGAGGTCGTGAATTCACTCCCTGGTACCAAAAACAAAAACAAAAAAACACTAAGACAAGCCAAATATTGATGTACAGTACATATCTACTAAATGTGACAACTAATACAAAAAAGAATTCAATAGTAATACCTAGAGGTAACTAATGATTAATAGAGCATCATGATTATACTAGTAAAGATATAGGGTGTTAGGCAGAAGAGAAAAATTTAGAAATTAAACAATGAGAGATGAGGAAGAGGAGAGAAAAGTAAGACAAAGAATACTGTTAAGGAGTAGAAAGATATTTATAGAATTAGATAAAGGTACCAGAAAAAAACATGCAAGAAAAAGAAAGTAAGAAAAACAAAGAGAAAAGATAAAGAAATATGGAGAATACAAAGAAAAAATATTGGGCCAGGGATTTAGCTCAGCGGCATAAGCACCTGCCTGGCAAGCATGATGTCATGAGTTCGATCCCCAGTACCAAAAAAGAAAAAGAAAGAAAATATTAACAGGAAAAAAAATGAAGAAAGAGGAAAAAAGAAAGAAAAAAAGAGAAAAAGGGAAAGAGGGAAAGGAACATTCCTTAAACCCTAATTAACCAGTGAAGAAGAAAAAAAAAACGGGAAAAAATGAGTTCAAACACAGAGAATTTTTTTTTTTTGTACCAGGGATTGAACTCATGACCTTGCATTTGCCAGGCAGGCACTTGTGCCACTGAGCTATATCCCTGGCCCATCTTTACATTTTTAAATGAGTGGTTTCTTTCCAGGATCCACAGTTTTGGAATTCAACAAATTATGATTTTTCTCACTATCTTGATTACTTTTCTCTCATTGCTGAGACAAAATACCCAACACCCAAAATTAAGGAAGGAAAGATTTATTTAGTTCACAGGAGGTGGAGGTTTTAATCCTTGAGGGTGGCATGGCACAAGGCCACAGTTCAAGGTGGCAGAAGACAGCAAAATCAGCAAGAGCAAAAAGAGGGGATAGCAAGCCTCCTCTCCTCCCTTATATTGTGAGAAGGCTTGTCCCTGCCCCAGGGCCGGTGTAGCAATCACACCCTCTGTGTGATCTCCTCTTGCACAGGCTCAGGATGTTTACACAGCGAGGACCCTGAACCAAGCTGAGTTGCTTAGTTCAACTTCTAAACTTCTCAAATTGACACAATCTATTTACCATAACACCCACCTAACTTTATAGCCTGTGGGTTTCTGAGGTGCCCCTCTGCTCCAGGGGCCCCTCTGTTTACCTCAGGCTGTGGCAACCTTCCAAGGTGGTGCATCTCCTTGCTCATGTTGGTAAATAGGGAAGACAATCAGACCCTGGATCTGTTCTGGGCTAGACAGCAGGGAAAGGGTTCAAGTACTTAATGCTGCCACTTTCATACCCGTCCATCTCTGAGTGCAACATGAATCTCTTTACCACAGGGTGTGGAGCCTGGCTCTTTCCTGGCCTGAGTTTAAACTCAGGGGTTCTCTGTCTAGCCTACTCTGTCCATGACTGTCTCTCTGGGCTGTCTCACACCCAGTCACTGTGGGAGTATTATAACAGGAGCCCTGAAGTGAAATTCATTCTTAACTGTTCAAAGTTCCAGACCTAAATAATCAACCCTTTTCTGAAACAGTGCCTGATTGAGCACTCTCTGGCAGTATCACAGGCACCCACACTGGACTCACTCTCTGGCTGCTGTCGACCGGATAGAAGGAGTCCTCTTGGAGCAAAGCCCCATGCTACTTTTGCAGTTCACAACAGCTGTGGGCTCTGCTGGGTCCTGTGCCTCTGACCTGGTCCACCATTTCTCCCTGAAGCTGCTGGCCTTGGGTGCTTATCTTGTGTCTGCAGTGGCAGCTTACCCTTCCCAGGAGCCAAGATGAGCTTCCAGAATGCTTCATTCGTGTGTGTGTGTGTGTGTGTGTGTGTGTGTGTGTGTTTGAGACAGGGTCTCTCTATGCAGTTCAGGCTGGCCTTGAGCTCACTTTGTAGTCCAGGTTGGTCTCAGACTCATAACGATCCTCCTGCCTCAGCCTCCCAAGTGCTGGGATTACAGGAGTGTACCACCATGCTCAGCTCAGAATGCTTCATTCTTTTCTCCGTGTTTTGTTCATTTCTCCAACTTCCTTATAGCTTCTAATTTTTCTGTCAGTTCCTTCCTGACCCCCAGCAATCTACTTCTTTTTTTCTCTTTGCCAAGTTGTTAATTTCTAGGTGTCTGGATTTCAGTTCTCAGTTTGACTGATCACTACTCCACCATTTTCTAGTTTGCTGGTCATCTTAATTGACACAGGAAAAGTACTTCATAAATTCAATATTGCTTTATCATTACCATAAGATTCTCAAAAAATTAGGTATAGAACAAATTTGCCTAAGTGCAATAAAAGCTGTTTATGATGAACAGCTTTCTTCATTCGGTGCATCATACCAAATGGGGAAAAGTTGGTATCATTGAGAAACAAGATAAGGAAACTCTTCTTTTAGCATTCTTATTCAATATGGTATTGGCAGTCTTATCCAGAGCACTAAGACAAAAAAAGAAAAACAAAGAGCATTTGTTATTATTTGATTTATGATGATGGCCATTCTTTCTGGGGTAAAGAGGAATCTCAGCATTGTCTTAATTTGTATTTCTCTAATGGCCAGTGATGTTGAGCATTTCTTCATGTATTTATTGCCCATTTGTACTTTTTCAGAGGAGTGTTTATTCATTTCACTAGCCCATTTTTTGATTAGGTCTCTTATTTGGGGGGGTCTAATTTTTTATTTCTTTATATATTCTAGATATGAGTTCTTTATATATTTCAGATATGAGGAATAGCTGATAACATTTTGCTTCCCCTTCTGTAGGTTTTCTTTTCATTCTGTTGTTTGTTTCTTTTGCTGTGCAGAAGTTTCTTAATTTTATATAATCCCATTTGTTGACTCTCACTAATCTCTCCCATGCAACTGGGGTTGCAGTCAGAAAGCCCTTGCCTATGCTCTATGATTTTAAGAATTTTATGTTTTATCTTTCACCAGATTGAGTTTTTCTGTTTAACATTTAGTTATTTGATCCATTTCGATTGTACTTTAGTACCCATTGGGAGACATGGGTCTATATCTTCTGCATGTGTAGAGCCAGTTTTCCCAGCACCATTTATTAAAGAGGCTACATTTCCTCCAGTGTATGTTTTTGGTTCTTTCATTAAACACCCCGGATGTGCCTGGGGTGTTTCTCTTTCTTCTGTTCTGTGCCATTGATCCATGCGTGTTTTTGTGCCAGCACCATGCTATTTTTATCACTGTAGCTTTGTAATATAACTTCAAGTTTGGGATTGTGATGCCTCTCACTTTGCTCTTGTTAGCCAGGATTGATTTTTGCTATTCTGAATCTCTTCTGGTTCCATATGAGTTTTAGGATTGTTTTCTCCAGTTCTGTGCAGAATGCTGTTGGAATTTTGATTGGGATTGCATTAAACCTGTATATTGATTTGGGAAGTATGGCAATTTTGACCATACTGGTTCTGCTTATCCAGAAATGAGATATCTTTCCATCTTCTGATGTCCTCTTCAATTTCCTTTTTCAGGTTACTGTAGTTTTTAGTGTGGAGATCTTTCATTCCTTAGCATTTAATTTTTCTTAGTGTTATTGTGAATGGTATTTTTTCACCTAATTTCTCTCTCGAGGTCATTACTGGTGCAGGAATGTTATTGATTTTTGTATATTGACTTTGTATTCTGCTATGCCTCTGAATTTGGGTATTAATTCTAAGAGTCTCTGGTGGATTTTTTTGGGGGTAGTTTGTGTAGAGAATCATGTCATCTAAAACTAATGATGATTTGATTTTTTTCTATACATAATCATTTTACTTCTTTTTTCCTGGTTGATTGCTCTTGCTAGTGTTCCAAGTATATGTTGAACAACAGTAGTGATAGTGACGTCTTTTTCTGGATTTTAGAAAGAAAGCTTTTCATTGCTCCCCATTTAATGTGATGTTAGCAGTAGGTTTCTCATGTGCAGTTTTTATGAGACTGAGATAAGTTCCTTCTATATCTATTTTCTTCAGTATTTTTACAATGAAATCTGCTGAATTTTGTCAAAGGCTTTTTCTGCATCTATTGAGATGATCATGTGATTTTTGTCCTTGCTTTTATTTATATGATATATTACATTTATCAATGTATGTATGTTAGGTCATACTTTTATCACTTGATGAAGTCTTTTTGGTCATGCTGTATAATTTTTGATGACTGATTGCATCCTGTTTGCCAGTATCTTGCTGAAGATTTTTCATCTATAATCATTAAAGAGATTGATTTATAATTCTTTGTAGATCAGGTCCTTGTTTGATTTTGGAAGTAGGGTAATAGTAGCTTCCAGAAATGACTTTGGTAGTACTCCTTCCCTTTCAATTTCATTAGTTTGAGGAGTAGTGATATTCGACCTTCCCAAAAGTTCTTACTGAATTTGATAGTGAGTCCTTCAGGACCTGGACTTTTTTTAGTTGGTAGGCTTTTAATTGGTACTGGAATTTCATTGCCTGTTAATGGATTATTCAGGGTTGTTAAATCTTTTAGGTTCAGTTTTGGCGATTCATGTGTATCTAGGAATTTATCCACTTTTTCTAAATTCTCCAGTTTATTGGCATACTGGTTTATAAAGTAGTTGTTAATTATCTTTTCTATTTCAGCAGTGTCTGTTGTAATTTCACATTTTTACTTATAATCATATTGACATGGGTCTTTTCTTTCCTTTTTTTGATTAGTGTGGCTGTGGATTTATGTATTTTACAGAATCAACTTTTTGATTCATTCATGCTTTGTACTGTTTATGGTCTCAATTTCATTGATTTTTGCTCTGACCTTCTTAATATCCTTTATTGTACTAGCTTTTGGTTTGGATTGTTCAGTTTCTCTGGGATCTTGTGGTGCATCATTAGGTTATGTATTTTGGCTTACTCTATTTTTGTGATGCGAGTATTCACAACTTTAAATTTCCCTCTTGGGTCTGCTTTCATTGTGACTCATAAGTTCTGATATGTAATGTTGGCATTATTATTTAGTTCTGGAAACTGTCTTACATCTTCCTTGATTTCCTCTGTAACCAACTCTTAATTAAGAGTGTATTGTTTAGTTTCCATGTGTTTACCTAATTTCTGTGTTTTTTGTTCATTGATTTATAGTTTAATTGCACTGTGGTATGACAATGTGCCTAGTATAATTTCACTTCTTTTACATTTACTCAAATTTGCTTTATTGGTTAGTATGTTGTCTATTTTGGAGAATGTTCTATGTGCAGCTGAAAAGAATATGTAGTCTGTTGGGAGAAACACTCTCTAGATATCTACTAAGTCCTTTTTTTTCAAAGGTTTATTCAACTCTGATATTTGTTGATATTTTTAATCTAGTTGATAAAAATGGTATATTTGTGAAAATGAGATACTATTGTGTTCATGTTTAATTGATCTTTTATGTCCAGTGGTAACTGTTTTGTGAAGTTGAGTGCACCGTGGTTTGGTGCATATGTGTTAATGATTGTTATCTCTTCCTGTTGTATTTTTTTTTCCTTAACCAATAGGTAGTGACTTTCTTTGCATCTTGTTTTGGTTTTGGTTTGATGTCCACTTTCCCTGAATAAAGAATAGCTACACCTGCTTTTTTGTGGGTCAGGTTCCTCTTGCCTGAAATACTGTTTTCAGTTCCTTTATTTGACTCTATTAGTTTTTTTTGGGGTTAAATGTGTTTCTTGTAAACAACATACTATTGTTTCTTGATCCATTCTGCCAATGTATGACTTTTGATTGGGGAATTGAGACCATTTACATTCAGAGTTATTACTAATAGATATTGACTTATTGTCATTGCCTCATTTTCCTGTTCTTGATTCCCTACCTTTCCTTTTTACAAAACTCCTCACCCTTCCTGGTATATGTATTCTGTTAGACCTCTTGTCATTTTCAGATTTATTGTCTTTTTCTAGGATATCCTTCAGAATTTTTTGGAGTGCTGGTTTGGTGGTAATGAATTTCTTGAGGTGTTCCTTATCATGCAAATTTCTTATTTCTCCATCAATTTTGAAAAATAATTTTGTAGGATATGTCAGTTTGAATTAGAAATTGTTTTCTTTTTGGGCTTGAAATACTTCATTTCAAGATTTCCTAGTTTGTAAGGTTTGTTTTGAGAAGTATTTTTTTCCTTTTCTTTTTCTCTCTTTCCTTTTGTGTTTTGTTTTGTTTTGAGACAGGGTCTCCCTATGTAGTTCAGGTTGGTCCTGAAGTCACTATGTAGCTCAGACTGGACTTGAACTTGTGATAATCCTCCTGCCTCACCTGCCTTAGCCTCCTGAGTGCTGGGATTATGGTCATGCACCACCACACCTGGCTGAGAAGTTACTTGTGATTCAAATGTGTTTACCTTTATAAAAGACTCGTTGCTTTTCTCTAACCCCTTCTTTAGTTACTTCACTCATTGCTGAGACTAAATACCCAACACCCAAAGTTAAAGGAGAAAAGGTTTATTTAGCTCACTAATTGTAGAAATTTCAGTCCATAATTGGTGGCCCCAAGGCTGGGTGGCATGGCAGACAGGCCTCACAAAGCAAAAACAGTTGATGGTGGGCAGAAGGTAGCAAAGCAACAAGGGATGACCACAGCTCATTCTATCCCTTATATTTTATCTAGGCTATTTGGGGAAGGTAGCATTCATACCCTTAATCATAGAGCCCTTGATCTTAGCATTGCATCATGAATCAATCTCACTGTCACACACTTTAGATCCATCACCTCTGAAAAAGCTCCACCTATAACTGCATGATCTTTGGGCAGACATCTGGACACAAGACATAATACCCCATTTTACAATTTGTTCTTGTGTTGGACTTCTGGAATTTTGACTATGATGTTTCATGATGAGATTCTTTTCTGGTCATGTCTATCTGGGGTTCAATATGCTTCACTTATTTGTCTGTTAAATTTTTTCTCTTTATTTGGAAAATTTTCTACCATTATTTCAGAAAGTAGGATTTTTATGCCATTTATACTGTCTTCTGCTTTTTCGCTAATTCCAATTAATCTTAGTCTTTTTTGCTTTATCGAGGAGCTGCTGGATCCACTTTTCATGTTCGATTATTGTTTTTAATGTTTCTGTCATTAATTTGTCCCTGATAAAAGTCCTTCCTGTCTTCTAGTTCTGACACTGTTCTCACATTGTTTTATTTTTCTGCTGCCCACACTTTTGATAGAATTTTTAATCTACTGAATTTCCGTTTGAAACTTTTTCATGGACTCTAATTTTTTTCTATGCTGGTTGATATTCTGCATCATTTTGTCTAGATCTGCTAGCTTTTTATTAGTGTCTTCTGTAGATCTGCTGATTATGTGGTTTATTTGGCCCAATATCTCATTATTTACATTTTATGTGAGCTTTCCAAATGCTTTGTTGTTCGGTTTTGTTATCTCCCTGATATGACTTTGAATAATTCAGGTATGTGGCTTTTTGTCCTTCACCCTTCATTGCCCCATGCATGAGATTTGGCAGAATTTGAAGTTTTGGAGGCATTTTGTTGGCTTGATTTTTCATGCTTGAATTGTTTATTTTGCATAGAGACTTGTGGGCTTATTGTAGTGGAAAGCTTTGGTTTAGTATGGAGACTCTTTAGTTAATGTCTGCTTTTCAGAGGCATCCTCTGGATGTGGCTGCTGGCCTGTGTCTCTGTCCCAGGATTCAACCACCTCGATTTATTCGGGATGGGATCTTGCAGTGTATTTGGCCCAGTTCCCAGTCCTCCAGGAATGGGCCACTGTATTGTTAGGCAACCCACATATTGGCATCCCAAAAAAACCAATTAATGGCAACAGCTATGGTACCTTGGTTATAGTAATAAAATAATCAATTATAGTGTCAAATATAAACTGAGTATTGACATCCTAAGGAACAATAATATACCAGCATTAACCATAGAAAGGAGGTGTATAATTATGGTATGAATACTAAGACAAACCAAATATTGATATGCTATTAACCTACAGCAAATATCTACTAAATTGAACAACTTTATCTCTACTAAGAACAGTATTCAACAGCAATAGTGTAAAGTTAACTAGTGATCTAGAAATTCCGAAAGCTTACCAGAAAATGAAAAAAGCAAAATTTGAAAAAGTAATCAATGAGATATGAGAAAGAGGAGAGAAAAGTGAGAGAAGGGGTCCTATTGAAGAGAAAAAAGAAATTCATAATGTTAGAGACCTGTTGAGTGAACAAGACCAGGAATGAATAAGAAAAAGAACAAAAGATTAAAAAAAAAGAGAGAGAGAGAACAAAATACAGAAAACAAAGCTAAGAAGAAACAGAAAAAAGTTGAAGTTGGGGAAGAGAAAAGAAACTAAAAGGTGAAAAGCAAAAAAGGGGTAAACACCCCAACTCCCCCAAAACCCAATAGAAGAAAAATAAAAATAATAAAAAAATAGTAAAATCAAACAAAGATTGAGCTAAAGAAAATATTCCTGTGTTTTGGGATGAATGGATTCTTGCTAAGATCTGTAGTCTTGGGACTCAGCCGGTCACAATTTTCCCCACCTGAGTTAGGGTCTCTGAGTTTTTGATGTGCCCTCATCACCAGAAGCCCCTCTGTTCATTATCCCAGATTCTGGTTACCAATCAGGCCTAGAGGTGTCCTTGGTCCCCGTGGTAGATAGAAAAATGTAATTAACATTTTGGTGTCTGCTGGACATAGGCCTCAGGGCAAGGGTTCAAGTGGACTTTCAGATTTAATGACAACAGTCATGGGATCTGCTTGCTCCTTTCCTCCCCAAATGTTGCCCTCATCCAGGATCATGCCTATTCATTAGTCCTTACCTCTGCTCTCCCATGCCAAAGGGAAGCAAAAATGTGAGTGGGTATGGAGCTGGTGGATGGTCTTGCCCTTGAGTGGGGCGAGTGTACTTGTCCCGCTCGGGCTTGCTTGCTTGCATTGGGGGAGGGGCACCACCTACAAATGGATTTCTAAGAGCAGTTTTACTAGGTCCAACTGACTTGATGGATGCAGGGAGAGAATGAGAGGACAGTCAGCTCTTCATCTCCATAGGTTCCACATCTGTGGATTCAATAAACTTTGATCAAAAGTATATAAAAAATTGAATGTGAATTAAATATGTACAGATGTTTTTGTAATTATTTCCTAAATAATACAGTATTTGAACCACTTACATAGAATTTACATTGTACTAGGCATTATAAGTAATCTAGAGATAATTTAAATTACACGAGAGGGCGCATGTAGGTTGTATACAAATGTTACTTCATTTTATATAGGGACTTGAGCATTTGAGATTTTGGTACCTGTGGGGGTCCTGGAACATATGTCCCATGTACTAAGGACTGGCTGATTGGAGAGTAGGAAATTCAAAAGGGGTCAGAGGTGACAGGTCACGGCTTTTACATACATGGGTGTGTTTGGGCAAGCTTGCACAAGCAAGGTGAATGCGGGCTATGTTCTCAGCAGTGGAAGAATAATTCATAAACCAGGCATCCTTCCTTTCTTACACTTTGAAAATCCCACCTTAATTGTATGTGCCTTATGATTACAGATCATTAGAGACTATTAGCAAATGAACTATGAGATTTCAATCATGAAGTACAAACTCTCTTGTGAAATGCAAACCTAGTTTCACGTATTAATTACTTCTAATGAAGCAGGAACATTTTAGCCAATTAGCTTTTGGAATTTAAGTGTAATCAGGAGAATTCAGAGATTTGCTAATTACTTGCCCTACTGAAGTTATTTGCCTGTAGCACCAACACCCACTGTATGCTCATGGTGACACCCAGCTGCACAAATACCTACTGTGTGTGCATGTGTCAGCTGCAAAGCTTGGAAGCTCTTGTGCTATTGTAGTTGAAAGGATAGCAGTCACCCATTCTTTTGAAATTAATGCATAAAACAAATGGGGGAAGAGGAAGAAAGTAACACAGAATAAGATCATCAGAGATCCAGGACTTAAATCAGACCCAATGGCTTAGTGTGTTGGGTAACAGTAGGTAAGTCCTATTTCCCAGGTTTCAAGATAGCAACTGTCTCCTAAGATTTGACCCCTCCATGGCTCATGACAAACATATGTGGTTCCTCAAAGCCATCCATGACGCCAGACAAGGTGAGGGCTGCATGAAAAAGCAAACGGATCCATTGGTAGAAAGGCCGAGTGCACTGTCCCAGCTCAGGTATGAAGGGCAACCAAGTGGATTTTCTGAAGGTCTTTGTCCCTCTTTTGGGACTAACACACTCCTCATGTCTCTCCCCTCACGCCGACAGTCTTTCCTGGTTTGGGAGGTACGTAGGTCTTTCCAGCTGCATTAGCCTTATTTTCCAGATATCTGACCTAGTCTTTTCTAAGGGATAGTTGTTCTTGCTCTTAATCTGCAGCAGAGAACCTCTTGCTCTTTTCTGTTCCTGCCCCATCTTGCTTCTCCTCTGGCTGCAAGAGGATCTCAACAGGAGTCGACCTACTACTGTTGCTGGTTGAGCTTTGTAATTATAAAGATGATGCTTTTGGCATCATGACTTGGGCTGAATGCTGCAGTCTTTGTTGTTATAAAATAACCCTCTAGTCAGAACTTGCTCATCAACGCTTCTTCCTTCTACATTTTTTTCCCTTTATAAAACAGGGTATTATCTACCATTCCCCCTTTCCACAAGAAAACAAGCTGTTGTCTGTCGAGGGTAAAGATTATGCTGTTGACAAAGGTATTTCCCGTGCTTACTTTCTTATGAAAAACTTAACTTGGCTTGGCTTCACACTCCAATATCCTCAGCCTCAAGTCCTGCAGATAAGAGGTGGATGAATCAAAAGAATGCTTTCCAGGAAAATGAAAATGGCAAGGGGGCCCAATGTGGCAGACTTGCCTTTTCCAGAAGAGACTGTCCCATACTGGGGTCTGACTCTGCCATCTGTACAATGCTGGTTCTCTCTATAGCACCTCAGATACAAAGCTTTTTTCCCTTTGCCCCAAGAAAGAGAATCCCTACAAGTCATGAGTAAATCATAATAAAAAATACCCTCCCCTGTAGAAAGGAAGTCCATCCTGTGGCCATGCCAAGCCCACACTTTTTGTAAAAGCCCTAGATCTCTTTGTTTTGGTGTTTTGTTTTGTTCCTAAAAGGCCTGAATATCCTTTGCAGGCTGTTATGATGGTTGTAGTTCAAATTTTGCAGCAGAAAAAGTATGCAAAAAATGGCATCCAACACCCCCTTTTTATCATGACAATGTGAATGACTTGCATTCAGGGCACGTTCTCATTATGTATGGCCGTCATTAAAATTAAAACTTGGCAAATATTATTTTCAGATGATTCCACTTCTTTTGGGAGGTCAGTAGTTACCAAAAATGAAAACACTTGCCTTTACGCCAGCATGGCTGCTGCCTGAAATGTAGCGGCCCACAGTTTTCCTGAAGTTGTGACAGTCTGTTGTGCCGAAAAAGGAGGATGGTGTTAAGACTTACTGAGAAAACAGTGGGTTTTGTGACACAAATCCAATTAAAAATTTGCCCAGGCCAACAGAATTAGAAACTGTTAGCTAACTTAGCTATATAGTACCTATAAAAATAAAAGAAAACCTGATGGTAACAAATGCTCATTTTGGTGGTACAAAGCATGTCTCAAAGAAAATCTGAATTTGAATTAATCCAATCTGAACTCCAATTAATTAATTTTGATATTTGGGGAGTACCTATTCCCCACAATGTGGAAGAACCAAGTTAGTATAATGTACAAAATTCAATGTAGGGCTTAGGAGTAGATTGCTGCCTGTATCAAGCGCTAAGAGGAGGCTATAGACATAGAACTGTTCTAACAATGTCGTATTTTTTTTTTTGGCATTCATTAAGGAGGATATTGTATTGATTTTTTGGTCAAGGTTTACTGTATTTCCTGAAATGCCTGTAAAGAAGGGCGTTAAATATGAAATCTTCCCCTAGCAATCCTGCTGTTCTATACAAGGGCCATTGTCACCTTGGAGATGGAAATTCGTGACTAAGAGATCCGGACTGGCCAATGGAACTCAGCATGGCATACCCAGAACGAAGCCATTCCCGGCCTCTCACCCTGTGAACAGATCTCATCCAGCTATGATTTCTCTCAGCTTTTGGATGCCTGTGAGACATTCATCATCTTTAATTTATAATGTCATAAGCTTCTGCGGTTTCAAGGAGGAAACCCTTGGGCAGGAGGGGCCGAAAAGGGGTATGACCTGGTATGGACCCCCACCCTCCTGCTAGGTCACAGCCCACCCCTCTGCCTCCCAGCCATGGCAGGGCACTAAAGGGAATTCCTCGCCCCGACTCCCTGCCACAAATGCAAAGTTCACAGGTCTTGACTCTTTCCCACAGAGGAACATGTGTTTCTGTGGAAAGACCACACAGAAGAGTCAGGATCTCTCTGTTGTTTCCAGAATCTGGCCTGCAATGGCAGTGCAGCCTGAGTCAAATTAGACAACCATGGCCACATTCGGCTGGAAGGAATTTAGATCGCCTTGCTGGTGCAGCAGAACTGCCAGGACTGCTCGTTAAAGCAGATTCCTGGGCCTCACTCCGAGACTGATTTAGTAGAGTCTGGGCAGGAAAATTCTGGCTTTTCTAGCAAGCTTCCAAGGCATGCTGATTCACAGACCACACTGGAGTAGTGCTGGCCTCTCCTAGGTTGTCTTAAGATGGATTGGCAGGTTTCTGCTTACTAGTGAATATTTCAGGGCCTACGGGACAAGTTGCAAAGACACAATCCTACCATTCTAGTGTGAAAGCTGCCAGACACCCAAAGGTAAATGGACTTGCGGTCTTCTGACAAATCTGTACAAAAACAGGTGGCCGTGGTCAGCTGATTCCTCTCTGCAGGACTCACCACCTGCTTATAGTAATTTGGGGTCTTGGATTCTTCCCCCACTCCTCGCTTACAGCTTAAAATCTGAGAATGGTATTTCTAATTTTTCTCCATTCCATGATGAAATCCTACAGATTAGGCACTCAGCAAAGGTTCAATCAATATTAATGGCTGGACCATTCCAAATTATAAGACACAGGATCAAAGGGGTAATTTAGGGACTTTCTTGGTGTCCAAAAATAGAAGCACAGAACTATCTGAATTAGTGCACAGATTATTTAACAAGCTTCATGAGATGAAACTACAAAATATATGATGGTTTGTAAAGTACTTTAAGGGCAAAAAAAAAAATTCTATAAGCAAAGATGTACCCAAGAAGTTATATTATTTTTTATTCATGTTAGAATTTCTATCAGTGTTTGAACATTAATATTTAGAGAGTTTGTACATTTTCACCTTCCAAGGCATAAAACGAGAACCACACTAGGTCACAAATGGTAGCTAGTAACATTTCCCAATCACATGAGTACCCACTCGCGCTCACTCTCTTAACACTGTTAGACATTTTATTTTCCTTGCTGTAATTTACAGTGAAAAGTGTCCCCACTCACGTCTCAGCAAAGTTCCAGACATTATGGATTCATCACATATAAATTCTTTAAAAATATACTTCTGTCAAAAGACTTGATGACTACTATGTACACTACAAAAATAAATTTTCATATAAATAAATTATATGGCATACTTTTATCTTTGTAATTGAAATGACACAAACTCATCTCCACCCAAATTGGCAGACAAGACCCAGTTTGAATATTTCCTTTAAACTCCTTACACTAAAACCTACTATGAGTTCTTAATGTAAATGTTATATACTCTGAACTATTTAACATTAGTAAGCACTCTATACAAATAAAAATTTTGTTCAAAAGTAAAACACAGTTGTAATAGTGTTTCCAATAGAAATAAAATCCCTGCATTTTGTTATAAACTGGCATGACAAATACTGTAGGAAAACATTCTTATGATACAAAATTATAAATATCAGCAAAGATTTTTTTTTTAAAAATTAAAACATCCAAATGAACAAACAAGACAGACAAAATAAATCTACAAAGGAGGGGAAGAGAGAGAGGGAGGGAGAGAGAGGTGTTCTAGTTTCCCACCAGCCTGAGTCATCCCTTGGCCACTGTCACTCATGGAAAGTTCTATGCTGCACAGAAACCAAGGAGGCTCACTCACAGGCTCGGCGAGGGACAGGAGAGGCACACGGGAAGCTGCAGCCCCAGAACTCTGCATCTCTCCTTCAACTCAGGATGTGTTTTCTGAGCAGAGCCTGTATAATGCTGACAGAAAGGCACCAAGACAGTAGCAGCTGGGTGGCCAGGGTCCCAGCGTATTAACACATACACCCGGCAGCCACAGGTGACTTCCAATTGGTACCTTACAGTTTACAGTGTCAGGGTGAGTTTTAGGGTCTGAGGTCACTAAACTGCTGGTACCACTGGGGGCCAGTTGCCTTTTTCGTAAGACTTTCCTTGTAGCTGCCATAGAGCGCTCCTCACAGTGACCGAGGCTCCGGTGGGCATTGGGTCCTTTCCTCTGAGATTAGTCGGCAGTGCACGTGCTGACGTCTGGTGACAGAGGTCAAGGGGGCCCCAGACCACAGAGCAAGAGAACAGAATCCACACAGAAGCAAACCTTTCAAAAATAATGCCTGGTAGAGAAATCTGCCCCCGTCTACATTCTTCCATGGGGTGTATGCAATGAGCAGCTTCTGCTCTTCAGTAAATGTCACAGTGAAAGAACAGGGAGAGGGAAGGGAGACCAAGTTTGATTTGTTCAAGAACTGCACACCTAACATGGACACAGTGAGAAGGATCCCCAGAAGCTCACAGCTCACAGAGCTCCTGACTGCGTGACACCGTGCCGGAAGCTCACCATTCATGTTTTCAAGAAGATGTGAACAGATCCAGGCAGCTCCAACCAGCGGTTCAAATTCAGAACAGAGGGAGTTTACATTGGAGGGACTCAGAACAGCACCTCTGGGCTTATCAGGGCCAAGAATAAACCCAACGAGTTTTTCTACCTATAGCAGAGCCATGGGGGACCGTGTGTGTGTGTGTGTGTGTGTGTGTGTGTGTGTGCGCGTGCATGTGTGTCAAGAAAGGGGCACAAAACTACACACTTTTCTAGTGTATCTCATGGCCCAGCAAGGACTCCCAGCTCGGCATGTTACCTGATTCTCTGTCACAACGAGGGCTGTCAACTCTATACCCTAAGAGTCCAACACCATCACAATAATGCAAGGGGAGGAACTGATTTTCTCTCAGGAACAAGGTGGGGTGTCCAGAGGGCAACCAAAGACCTTCAGAGACACCACGGCCAGGAAGCGAGTCTCCTTGCTATTGGACCATTTCCAGAGAAAGGAGCAGGATGTTTGTTTGGGGCTAGCCCTCCCCCAGCACAAAGCCATAAAGATGTCCTGATTCTTCCAGCCTAACTGGGTCAGAGCCTGCTAGGGTGAAAGACATCAAGAAAACCAGACTAAAAAAAAAAAAAAAATCACAGTACAGCACATTGGGAAATCACACAAGTTCACACACACAGCCAAACCAGAGGACCACATGCAACTACCCCTAGAGAAGCCACTGGGTTTAACCTGTTTTCTTCATCTCTGCTCATTAAACGACAACAAAAAATTATCACGCATAGCGTGTTTGAAAGTTAACAGTAACATTTCATACTACCACAGGGTTGTGATATGCAAATTTAAAATACTTTAACAGAAACTTTACAAAATAATCCTATTACATAAGCAATATTTGCATAGAATTATACAGGTAAATTATACAATATTTAAGCAGCAGCAACATATGCTGGAAATTTCAGACTAAGTTAAGCTTGGTTGTGGCACAGAGCCCAATCAATGTACAGATAGATAGGGACAGGCCCCCTTCCGGCTCCCCACTCTGGGGCTGGAGTGGGAGGGGACTCCAGACCTTGCTACTTTACATCCTTCCCTCCTATATTACATATGTGTACATGTCTTAAATATTTATAGAAATATTTAACAAAATAATACAGTCGGTTACAGTAACAATGAACTGCTCTTCTCGGCAGCGCATCTCGCCTGTAACTCCAAGCAGTTCTCTTCAAGCAGTTCTGGAAAGAGGTGGGGGTGGGGTGGGGTAGGGGTTCCAATCTTTGGCCTCTTTGCTTCAGATTTTAATCACCCTTTAAGAGAACACAAAAAGGGAAGTCAAACTGAGTAAAAGGTACATGAGTCCATACTTAGGAAAACAAGCCACTGCGATCTACAGTGTTAGAAATCAAGGGAGTCGGGGGCTGGGGGTAGAAACGCAGGGTCCCCCAACTGTTCACCTGTCCCTTTCAGATGGCACCCAGCTCAGAAAGGTTCGACTTAAAGAGGGTTTTTTCCCTTTATGTTGGGCTTAGAGGGGCTGCCAAATGCATCTAATCTCGTATTTCGGCCTCACCATCTCCTCTTAAATGAACGGCACCTGTGTACCCGCCATGATCGTGCACTGAACACTGGCACAAAGGTGACAGGTGACATGCTGGGGACCTTTGTGAAGCTGCACTGATCCTCAACAGGTTCGTGGGGTGTTGGGGGAGACCCACTCTGGAACCGGACTGACCCCCCCAACATGCAGCCTGGACACAATGGCCTTTCGGAGGGTGGGAGGAGCAGGTCCCCGGGGTCCAGCCCGGGTCACGCCACTGCCTTTGGTCTCGCACCCACGCACCTCAGCCGGAGCTGCCTCCCCAGGGTCTTTCCTCGCAGTCCACGTCCTGCAGCTCTATGACTTCTACCTTCGAGTCCCTCCTCTCGCACCGGACGTGAAAAGGCACGTGGGGGTCCTCAAACAGCCCATGGTCAGTCTCAGGGTAGCCCTCATAGCCTGGGCAGGGCCCCACTCGAGGGTTCCGCCCAGGCCCGGGTGGGGGGTGCACTGCCACAGTCACGGAAGCAGAAGCTGTCACCGTGGTGATCGGCTGGCAGTAGCCAGGCATGCTGCTGCCTGCGGCTGTGGGCGCTGGGTTCCGAGGCCGGGACCCCCGGGGGCCAGTGCGGTCCCTGTTGCTGGGGCCAGAATGCCCTTCAGTAGAAATTTCGAAAGCGTCTCTGCGCGGTCTGTAGGGAGGAGGCTGCGAGCCTTCTCTGGGGGGGTCCCTGTGGGGCTGCTGGTTTTGCCATCCGGGGGGCAGGGACCCCAAGTCCAGGCGGGGATGTGGTCGAGGGTTCGTGGGTGGGGGGCACCTTGATTCAGGGTGGACCACCTGCAGAGAGCAAGGGCGGGTTAACACAGGCAGGCGGGGTGCCACTTCCTCCAACCCACCCCTGCCTCTTAGCTCTGACCAAGCACCTGGTCACCGCCAGGGATCTAAGAGGCGCCCTCTGTGCACAGAAGAAAAACGAAGCCTGTTGCTTTAAGGACCTGCAGGGTGTGTCAAGAGTCCCATTTGCAGGCTTGCTCCAGCACAGCTGGCTGGGTGCAGGGCACCCCAGCTGCTCCCTCCCTGGGTCTGCTACCCCACCCCACTCAGTCTGGACAGACCCTGAATTGCTCTGCTCTACCCCGCAGCAAAGCAGGATGCTGGCGGGACGTCTATGTGGCTATTTTAGTTTAAATGAACTAAAACTCAGAATCCAGCTCCTTGGGCGACATCTTGAGAGCCCCTCTGTGCCTGTACCGGAGGGCAGAGGGAGCATTTCTATCGTCCTGGAAAGGTCTACCAGGCAGCGCTGCTGCTCAGATTGCTAGGAATCTGGTTTCTGAGTCTCTGTACAAAGCATGAAGCAACACAGTGGCCACATCAATCAAAAGGACCGTGACCAACTTCAAAGTCGTTCGGCTTGTACCTATTTTTAGGCTCCCGCTGAACAAAACCAGATTCACAGTGCAGCTCAGCAGGCTCCGTTGCGGGGGGCATGAGGGGGACAATTTAGGTTATTTGATTGGCCCCTCTCTCTTTCATGCAAGGGCTGCCATGGCCCAGGACTGGAATACCCATTTCCTGGAGGGATGGCGGGGGGCCTCAGTGGAGCGACATGAGCCTCCGAACTAACCTCCCAGGGCTTTTCAGCGCTGAGCTCCCAGCTGAGGGGTGAGGTGGGGCCATCCTGGGGAGGGCAGGATGGAAGAAGTGGCCCCCAGGCTCCCCACGACCTCCCGGAATTACTGGCGCTAAGAGCACGGGGGTGGCTCTCAGCAGCTCACAACTCCAGCCACCTGGAGTAGGCACTGACAGCCACAAAAGCATATGGAAAAGTCTGAAGATGACAAGGAAAATAACTTTGCTCCAAGGATGATCAATGATAACAGAGATAAAAAAAAATACTTCAGATGACAATAAAAATGTCCTTACGAGACATGCAGCTTTAAAAAGTAAAAGGAAATAATGTTTTATTTATGACTCTTAAGCTCAAAGTTACTTATCCCAAACAAAACACACTTTAATGCCTTTATTTTTCTTGTAGTATGGGGAACTGAACCCAGGACTTTCCACAGAGTAGGTAATTACTAGTAACCTAGGCCTACAAGCTAATACTTGGGCCCTGCCGTGTGATTTTGATCCATGGGCTTGAACTGTAAGATAACATTTTTAAAGCTTAAGAATCAAATAACTGCCAACTGCATGCGATTTGACCTGGCGTATACTTTCTTTGGCATCCTCCTAGTGGTATGATCTGCTTTTTGGAACAAGCAAGGGGTCCCCTGGACCACCCAGCCCCCTGCCATGGTGGAAAGGACCCTCCCTCTCCCCCCACAGTGACTTACAGTGGAGCGGGCGAAGACAGGGTTTTCTGTGGCTTCCACGATCACGTGGTGGGCAGGGCCCCCTGTGCCCGGCTGAGCCTCGTAGTGCCGAAGTTCCTCGCTGATGCCGGACACAGTCGTTTGAGAACTGTACTCCGAGTCAGAGGAATCAGACCCATTGTTTGTGTGACTGGGAGGTACTGCAAACCGGACCACACTTGGGGGTGGCTCAGGGGAAGGGGTGGGCAGCCGGTTCAGGCCGTTGGCTGGAGACACCTATTTAAGGGGATTCCACGTTAAAATGTTACAGTGTATTTACGTGTTCAAAGTTCAAAACAGTTTCATTAAGGGGTCTCCATTCCCTGTCCTGGAATCCCACATTCTTACTGTATGCTCTGCCTACTCTCTGCCACCCGCAGGACCCCGAGAGGTCCCACGGCCTGTAAAAAAGGCTTGCCCCCTGCTTTTTCACACTGGAAAAGCAAGACATGCACCCTTCATTCCTGTTAAGCCTTATATTCAACTTGAGTGAAAAGTCTGTCTTTATGTAAATCCGTAAGACCCAGGCTGATCATCAGGCTTATTAAGACAAAGCACCGCCAGTCCTACAGCCCTCAAAGCTGTTAAATGGAACGGCAAAAGAAAAGCCATCATTATTAGATGTGTACTGAAAAAGCAAACGATCAGCACATATACATACACCTAAACACCTAAATGAAGAGTGGCACTAAGAGAAACAGCACTCAGCTGGCTCCGGATAGGACATTATGCCCAGCATAATTACTGACCTCAGGATATGGTCCAAAGAAAGACAAAAGGACTGGCAGCAAAACCAGTCCATTGAGAACACCCAGGATGGTGAGGATTGCCAGGACAGCAAAGAAATACCTTCAAGATAAAAGAGAAACAAGAAACCTTCAGTGTGACCAAAGGAAATTATGCTACCCTTCCAGTGTCCAGAATATTACAACATTCAACATCCAAAATTAACAAGCCCCCCCCACTGGGAAGATGGTCATAAAACTATGGTTCCGATCCAGCACAGCAAGATTTGCTTTTTTTTTTTAACCTTGTAACTTTGAGGACTACATTTCACAACCCAGTGTTAAAGAGTTCATGAAAGGAAGAAAAAAAAATTAGTTTGTTAATTTGCTGAAATCTGATGGCACGTAGTGTTATTTATGAATGTGTTACACAAGCACAAAATATGGAATGCGAACTGAATGGCTGAGCAAACTGAAAGTACAGATACAATGCTGAGGGGCCCTGCTCATGAAAATCCAGCAGAAGCAAACAAATGAAGTGAAGGGTGTAGAATTTAAACAATTTGGCCCAGGAGGAAAAGCAGCCCACTTCTTGCAGGCAGCTAATCCACTGTGAAATGCCTCGGCCTCTTATGGTAGAATCTCTAATTAAGTCTCCAGTGTAGCAGGTAAGGCTTTCCCTGGACTTTCATTCATCACAACTTTCTGCCGAGAATTCTGCAAGTTCCAGTTTTACCAACTAGCTCTAACTGCGACCTTTTTAGAACACAGGAACCAGCTTTCTGCAGAGAAAATGCTGGCCATTCTGCAGGGGCCGCGGCATTGTGCCGGGCAAGGGCGCTCCACAATGGCGGGGCTGCTCTGCGGGCCAATCTTTTGTTGAACAATTTAGCATCTCTGAATACTCTTGTTTTGCGTCAGTCAGTTCAAACATAAAGGCTGCAGCACCATGGCAGAAGAGGAGAGTGCACAAGGAGTTCTGCTTTCCCACCATTGAGGGCTAAGGTCTGGGATCCTTCATGAATACCAAGGTAAACCTGTCAGCCAGGGAAGCCCCCCTCCATCAGCGCTCTGCACGGCTGGAGGGCCAAGGCTCCATGCAAGGATGCTTTCTGGAACTAATGATTTCTAGGCTTTGATGGAAATAGGCTGAGGTGGGGGAGAGGCACAGGATGTTCTGAGGAGAGGGAGGGCAAGATGGCAATCCCTTAATTGTCCGCTGGATCATAAAACGCAACAGGCACCCAACTTTGCCATGTCTATATGT
>RJWT010013653.1:0-21623 GCA_004365215.1 Cuniculus paca | reverse complement strand
TAACCCTACTTTAGAGATTTCACTTTAAATCCATTGTCTCTTATTGCAAAGAGACACCCCATCAAGACCTGACAACATGACTCTTTCTCTAGAAGGCTCACTGCGCTCCCGGCTAAGAGAACTACTTCAGCAGTACTGAGAACCACTCTTCTCTTTATACACACTCCCCTCTTAGCTTTCCTCCTACTTTGCTGGTTGCTCCTTTCCTATCTTCTTTGAGGCAATCCTTCTTTAATCTTAAATAATTCAAGTCCTCGATCCTCTTCTCCTTCTACAATTAGAACACTAAATTCTTTTTTTTTTTTTTTTGGTACCAGGAATTGAACTCACAACCTCCCACTTGCCAGGCAGGCACTGTGCCACTGAGCTATATCCCCAGCCCCTTTTCTCCTATATTCTCTTTCTAGATAAATTCATTATTCCCACTAACAAACTAATTCCTAAATTTCCTCTTCACTCAGATCATCCACACCCCAACGCCCAGATTCATGGAGTCAGTTGCTTACTGGAGGTATTCCTGTGAATGTCTAATAGATATTTTAAAATTTAAATGTGTCCCAAATTACTCTACATATTTATAGCAAACATGTTACTCTGCTCTACTCTAGACCTTTTCATCTCAGTAAATGGTAGTTCTACCCACCAAGTAAGCTCAAGCCAGAGATCATATCTCCAATTTCTACTGACTCTTCTTGAAAAATATATTTAGAACCTGATATCACTCTACTGCTATCATTAAATTGCCTGGATTTCTGAAAAGGTCTTCTAAATAGTCTTTCTACTTCTCCTAGCTCACTTTCTCTTTCTCTCTCTCTCTCTGCTCTGCAGTAACTAAAGTCACCCTACAAACTAAATCATTCATATTTTTCTACTGTTTAAATCATTTCATTGGCCCTTAGAATAAAATCCAAACTCCTTACCATAACTCTAGCCCCTTCCAGTCTCCCAAACCTCACTTCCACTACTTACCCCCATTCCATTCACTACTCACCTGTCACACTGATTTCCTTTCAATATGGCAAATAAAGCTCTGTCCCTCTCTCCTACCTTACCATGTCCTTTTCTCTGCCTGGGATTCTTGTGCTGTCTCATGTTTGAAATTCTAGTCAAAAGTTAACTCTCTGAGAACATCCTTGGTGATACTATCTTAAGTAGGACTCTACTATTGTCTCTGAGCTCACTGTTTTTATCATAATGCTTATTACATCTGTGAACTATTTTACTAATTCATGTTTGTTTTCTTCTACTGGTCAGCACCATCAACTACAATGTAAGTTACATGAACATAGGTGCTGAGTCTGTCTTATTTATCATTAGAACCCTGCGTCCTTGCAAATCCTCAGTATATTTACTGCACTGTTCCTGAAACAAAAAAAAAATGTGCTGAGGTACACACAAAACTAAATCTAAGATATAGAAGCCTTCCCAATGTGTAGCAGACTAACAGAAAAAGTTGTGGAGGGCCGGGGATCTAGCTCAGCGGTTAAGCGCCTGCCCGGCAAGTGCAAGGTCGTGAGTTCAATCCCCGGTGCCACAAAAAAAAAAAAGTTGTGGAAACACATTATTCCATAATAAAGAAACTACATAGTTTACCTTTATATACTCTATACTGAAATTTTGTACCTAAATACACTGAAGAAAAATGCATTATTTTGTTATCTTATTATGCAATTGTATTTTAAATTTTTTTGAAGTTTTCAGAACTTTTATCTAAAATTGTTGTTTTAACTTTAATATTTTACTAAAAGTCCAGTTACATGTTTTTTATATTTAAGGATGAATTATTGGCTTAAAGATGAGATATTAGAAACTTTGCTTCCTTAACCCATAATGAAAAAGATAAAACATATATTAGACAATTCTGTGGCTTATGGAAAAGTGGTGCTACAGTTTGGATGTGGACTTTCCCCTAAAGGCCTGTATACTAAAGGCTTGGTTGCAAGTCTGTGGTGCTATGGTGAGTGGGAGAACTCTGCAGGAGGGTGTCTAGTGGAAGAAGCTTGGGTCACTGCAGCTGTGCCCTGTGGGGAGACGGGACCCTGGGCCCTCCTGTCTCTTTCGCTTCCTGCTTCCATAATGTAAGTGGCTTCCTCCATGATATACTAAGCAACCATAGCTCCACAGGCAACAGGGCCTGGCAAACAGGGACTGAAACCTTTGAAACCCTGAGGCAAAATAAATCTTTTCTTCTTATAAAAGTTATCAGCTCAGGTACTTGTCAGTGACAGAAAGCTGCCTAATACAAGTAGAATTCACCAGAAAAACTGACTCAAATTGTTGAGAAATGATCATATGTTGAAAGCTATTTCTCTTGCTTTACAGGTGCTAAATTTTATATATATATACGTGTACACATACATATATCTCATAAATATCAGCCTGCATATCTGAGATGTATTTTCTTAATTCCAAAGTCATATTGTTCACACCTGTGTTCACACCTCTTTTACCTCTATCAGAATAGATATTCAACAGCTGCTAATTCAAAGTGTATTTTAGGACAATTCATCAGTCTCTTTAAGGAACTTCAAAATAAACATGATGATGTCCCCTCCAAGACAGACTCATTCTTAACAGAATAAAAGTTACTGAATTTATATTCAATTAAAAAAAAACAGAAAAGAACTATCTGTAAAGTTTAAACTGAGTAACAGAGACCTATTTATTCTGTATGACTTTTAGCTTAATTTTCAGAGTGTATTTGAAGAGATATTATAATCAGACATAGATGACAATAAATTATTCACATGACAGTCTATGAAAAATTCAATAATTTAACTTGACAAGCTTTTCTGGAATACCTTCTACATAGAAAGTAAGTACAGATGTACTTATTTTGGGAATAAAATGCTAACATAGCCTATCCTTTTAGGCCATCATAGATATATTATAGATATGTTTCTACAGATGAAGAGTTTTTTTTGTTTTGTTTTGTTTTTTGGTACCAGGGATCAAACTCACAACCTCACGCTTACCAGGGCAAGCGTTTGAGCTGCTAAGCTAAATCTCCAGCCCAGATATAGAACTTACTCAGTCTGAGGTTTAGTCATTCTGGAGGTTAAGACAATATCACAGTCTATTCAACACCCACCCTAAATGAAAACCAATGTGTCTGTCCATGTATTACCAAGATCACAGCATCAACTCTGAAACACAGAGACCTTAATGGGTGAATTGATGCCCTCACATAAAATAGTACTCAGGCTTTTAAAATATATTAGAATTCATTCACTTTGAAGACTAATTCCTATATGTACTATGAGATACAGATGATCCTGACAAAAATACAAATTTATCCATCATAAATTCTGTATCACATTATGGTGATAGGTATAAACTAACTTAGAGTATCAAATTGATGAGCTTGGCATTCAGTTCATTTGCTCATTCAGTCATTTGTTGAATAACTGACACATACCTGGTGCCATGCTGTACACTAGGAACACAGTGATCCCTAAGACAAAGATGACTAAGCAACAATCAAGTGACTACTCATTAACATACTATGCTCCCACTCTCAACTAATTATCCATCCTGCTGGCTTCCGATGTGATGTCTATGACTATGGACTGAACAACTCCTTGAAGCTTACCCATAACAGGATCCTCAGCAATGCATAGATTAACAGCAATGTATAGAAATAAGTATCACACAATTATTAGCCTTAAGCTTTTTCAGGAAAAACCAACTAAGTGTTATTGCTCAAATTTGCTGATAGTTTCAAAAGTTAAACAACTCACAGTCCAAAATGAACAAATCACTGTATATGGGGGGAGGAGAGGAAATGACATGAGTGTTTCAGACCTTAATCCTGAGTCAGATCATAAATCATCAACTTTTCCTAATTATAATAATTGCTTCCCCCATAATTAAGTTTTATGACATCATCAAAAAGCTTGTACAAATTCTGTTTAGATATAAAATGATTTAACAGGCTACTTATTAGTTTTCTAATACTTTATATAGGAAAAACTCTAAGACTATATATAAAGGCAACTGTTATATCAACTTTTATATTTTTAAAACTCTTTACCATTATTAAAAACCACCTCCTTAATGAAGATATGGAAGACTTTCATGTCTCAATGAATACTTTAAATATTATTTTATTTTTTAAAGATCTGATTTTAATCTCAAATGCTTTTTTAGTTTTCTTTGTAGTCCTACTGCAAATAAACAAAACAAAAATAATAAAAATTGTTCAACATTCTCTGTGCTTTGCTTTAAATGAAAGAAACATTAATGCAGATGAGTAACACTGACTTGTTTATTTTCCTCAGAACATCTGTCAGGCATAAAACATGGCTCTAGTCTTACATTTATATGTATATAAATCAACCATAATAGTATCTATGTATCTTTTACTCTACCTTTTTATCTCTTCTATCCTTGAAACACATCCTTCCCCTCCTGTCTCTCTCATTTCTCTTCCTTCCTCCCTCCGTCTGTCCCTCTCTCCCTTCTAATTCTCTTCCCTTTAACTATATTCCGAATATTGCCTGTTCCATTCAATGTCAAATTTACCAAATTCTTCATTTAACTTCTTTCACATTCTCTTTTGTCTCTAGTCTGCATTCTGTTCTGATTACACTACCATAAATGTAATCTTAAGTCACCACAGATTTCTATGTTTAGACAAGCCAAATGGGCTTTGTCATTTCTCATTCTCAAGGAGCTCTGTCACATCTGATACTGCTGACCACCTCCTTTTTGAACACTTGTCCCTTGACCTCCACCCATGTTTTAAAATAAAACAAGTTGTTTTTTTCTTCATCTCTACTATACTCTTCCAATTCTCTTTCAATATTTCTAAGAATTTCCTTGTGTTTCCCTATTGTCATTCCTCCCACAGTATACCTTAGGTAGCAGGTGGCTTGGTTTTTCATAGGTTTTGTCTTGGTCCTGTTCTCTTTGGAAAATAAATTCAAAGAAACCCAAAACATGTTTTGAACACAGGGATCAATGGAATTAAATTCCAAGTTGAAGGCTTTAAGAGATTTATATATAAAAGCTTTAGAAAGGCAATGTAAGTAAATTAATAGGAACACAGGCTCTGGAGCCCGACTTTCTAGGTTAAATTCTGGCTCTGCCACTTTTAAATTATATCATACCAGACCTTTTCCTCTATCATGTCTTCACAGTGCTGTTTCTGTCTTAGGGCGAGCCAACCATGAACTGAAACTATTACTTTAGAAGTCCACTAGAAGTTACTATTCCAAGAAAATTCATTAAAGTTTTGCTAGGAGCTGCAGAATTTACTACTTACAAATGCAGGCAAGCAGACCTTCTCCAGGCACACAGGAACCCTGACACATGCCAGGTCAGATGTACAGCACCCCCAACACGAGCAAGCAGGCTGCACCAGGACCTGGGTACCTCCCAATGTGAACAAGCAGGCCCACACCAGACCCATGGCACCCCCTACACACACACGTAAGGGCAGGACCGGATGGTCAACTTCCAGCCAGCTCTACATTTCACTTCTATGGATTCAGGGCAGCACAGACAAGGAATAACCAACAACCTGATCCTGGACAAGGACCACACTTGGTGACAAAAGAGTGCAAACAGACCTGCGACTTTCAAAATTAAGTCCTACAGCTCCCCACCTTGCAGCCTACACTCAGCAGAGACCAGAGACCTGATCAAAAATAATCTACCAAAGGGAGCAAGAACATGTACTGGTTTGGTAACCACAGTGTGGGGTCAATGCATAGAAAGGCCTCTGGTCCAGGGTAGGGCACCTCAAAAACTTATTAGCCCTAAAGCTAGATAGATAATATGACTGCCTGCATCCCAAAACTGCACATCTTGGAAAGAAACCATTCATTCAAAAACAGGACTGTTTCTTAGACTCAATCTATTTTTGAGTTTTCTATTTTTTAAGATTTTTATCTCTCTTTCATTGGGTTTTTTTTTCTTCCTCTTTTACTTTTTTCCTCTCCTTTTCTCTTTTTCTTTTTCAACTTTTTTTCTTCCTTATCTTTCTTTTATTTACTGTATTTTGCTCTGTTTATCTTTTTTCTTTTTCTTGTTCATTCTTTTCTGTGACTGTTCTCTAAGACTACCAATTTCCTTTTACTCCTCCATAGGACCCATTATCTTACTTTTATCTCTCCCTTTTCATATCCCATTATTTTTCAAATTTAGCTTTTATTATTCTCCAGTTCCCTACTCCCTCTACCTTTACCAATATAACTACTAAGTGTTTTTAATATCTAGATAGCTAGTTATCCTTATGTTATTGCTATTGAATACTGTTCTATTGTTAGTAGAGGTAAAGCTGTCCTATTTAGTAGATATTCACTCTAGGTTAATAGTAGGTCAGTATTTCTTTTTTCTTAGTGTTCATATTATAATTATAGATCTCTCTTCCATGGGTAAGGGTGACTGATAAACTGTTGACTGTTAGAATATGTCAATATTCAATTTGTATTTGATATTATAATTGATGCTGATTTTATTACTATAACAAAGGTATCACAGGTGTTACTATTAAATGGTTTTCTTGGGATCTCAATATTTGGATTGCCTTGGAGTCATTAAAAATACTGTGGCCTATGCCTGGAAAACTGCATACTGGGTCAAATATACTGCAACCTCCATTTCAAGTAAATGGAGGTGGCTGGATCCTGGGACAGAAGCAAAGGCCAGTAGTTACCCATGCCTACAGGAAACAATGAAAAATAGATGTTAACTAAAAGTAGATGTTTCCTCATACTAGGGGGAAAAAAAGCTCTCCAGTACAATCAACCATCAATCCTTAACGCAAAAACAAACAACAAAAACATGAGAGGAGAAGTCAACAAAATGCTTTGTAAAACTCCAAACTCTCCCAAAGCTCATTCATGGGACATCGAAGAGGAGGGAGGCAAAACCCACAAACCCAAATTATTCAAAATTATATCAATCAATGGAGACAATAAAACAGATCAAAAAGATACTTGGCAAGCTCATAGAAGATATAAATAAATAGATACTGGGCCAAATGAACACAATGATCAACAAGCCTACAGAAAACACTAATAAAAAGCTAGGAGAGCTAGACAAAATGATGTAAAACATGAGTGACCAGCACAGTGAAGAATTAGATTCCATAAAAAGCCTCCAAATAGAAATTCAGGAGATTAAAAATTCCATCAAAAGTATGGGCACCAGCAGTGTTGGGAATAGACCTTTTGTAAACATTTTGAAAAAATAACATCACCAGTCAACCTTTTTGCAATAATCAGAGCATTTCCCATAGTTTGTCGAAAGTTTCAAGATTCTGACTCATCTTGCTTGAATATGTATGAGCACTAGACATCATCCCTTCCCCAAGGAGGAAAAGGCAGTTAGACGTAACAATAATCTATTTAAAAATGCTTCTTCCAAGTATTAAAAAAATGAGAACGGAAGGGAGTACTTCACAGTTCTATTGGCATAGAAAAGTTGTTAAACATTTCACCCAAGTTATTTCTTCAATTCTAAAGCTTAGATTGAGAGACAAGAATGTTTCTCTGGCTAGCACAACCATAAATGACAAGAGGGAGGTAGGTCACTGCTAACTAAATTTTCTGCTTGATTCAGCACTACTTATGTCACTTTTTGGATCAGTGCAAAAGATTCAAATGTCTTTAAACAATGTCTTGAAACAATGTAAAAATACCCTTATTGATCATGAAAAATCAAGAACTTCTATTTCTGTGACCTCTCTTAATAAAACATATTTAAAGTGGTTCTGTTCTTAATATGCACTGAGTGGCAGGCATTGATGCTGAGTGTCACAAGTGGTAATAGAAAAGCATCTGACACAACTGACCTTTCAAAGTTTTGTAATATAAATAAGAAGATGAGTCTTTTAGATCCAACAATTAGGAACCAATATAAACAAGAACTTTTTAAAATAATATAACAAGTTGTGTGGTATATGTATGAAGGTTCAAGGGCCCACCACAATCATTTTCTCACGAGAGTAACCCAGGCTCTTCCTTCCATGTAAAGCTGCTGACTTACAAGGCAAGGGCACACACTTAAAGCACTCAATCCTGTTTCCCTGATCATGGGCCATGGATCATGAGGCCAGGCTGCCACAGCAGTTCTTCATATGAGATAATGACCAACTACCCAACTATCCCTTTTCCATTTGAAGAGTTTTATCAGCAATGTGTGAAAAACACTAAAGTGCATCACTGGAGCTGCTGTTGAATCAGCAATGACAAGTTATTGTTTCAACTCTCCTTGAAGACCAGTGTACATTCCCATCTACAGAGCACAGGCACAGAGGGACTGCTTAGCTGCTGAGCCTGTTTCTTGTGCTTCTTCAATTCCCATATATCTTACAGTGAGTTCCCAGAACTTATGGCTATCCTTACAATGCTAGTAAATATTTATAAGTGACCAGCGAGTGAAATACCCAGATATGGTACTATGTCTCAAACACATAAAATACATGGAGAGAAAGGGAGCGAAATATATCTGAATCAGGTATAAAACTGCAGCTCACTTTCCTCTTACAAATTATCCATGTATTTGAAACAGACAGATACTTGACAGTGTTTACTTTTGATGTGAAAATAGAAAATATTACAAAATAAATTCAAAGTGTTCTAAAAGCAGGCATCCATCTCATTTGAAAAAGAAGTATCAAATGAATGGGGATAATAAGGCTATGACATTCAGGCAAAACGAAGCAAAAAGAACTTGTTTCTAATGGGAAACTCCCTTAAAGAGATTTTAAAATCCTTTCTCTAAATATTACTGAATGAGAAAGAAGCTACTAAGAATGATATTTCAATATTTATTGGGACAACAGATAAAACTAGTATTATTTCCCCCACAAGCCTTCTCAATGTTTTCTCTTCTCTCTCTTTGGAATCAGCTTCTTACCTAATTTTACTTGAGCTTTCCTGTGTATTTGTTTCTTTCCCATGCTCCTGGATTCACTTTGTTGTATTCTTTAACTTCTCCCTCCCTAAACAGGTTATCATACAAATGCATGAAGAAAAACCAAACACAAAACTGAGATTATGTCTTACCCATGTATCAATTA
This sequence comes from Cuniculus paca, assembly GCA_004365215.1. NCBI lineage: Eukaryota > Metazoa > Chordata > Mammalia > Rodentia > Cuniculidae > Cuniculus > Cuniculus paca. Next base: position 12,592 of record RJWT010013653.1, on the reverse strand, counting down.
TAACACATTCAAAATCACTTGAAAGTTTGAAAAGAAGTTATTCTCCATCCCCCTCACCATTCAAATCATACTAAAATGAACACTTGGAATTAGATGGAAAGATAATAGGTTACTGTGCTGGAGTTAAAAAGTCTTAAAGGAAAGTCTAAAGAACAGAAAACCTTTTGAGTTTTTGTCAGGGCTTCTGGAATCATAAGCATTCTTTCTTGTTGACCTATAACAGGAACTCAGTAGTCATCCAACAGTATGTCTGCTTTAGCGAAAATAATGTCAGCTCAAATGTAATGAGTTTTAAAGGGTACAGGAATGTGTGGTATGAAAGAGAATAATAAGTTTGGGACATAGTTGGTTTATTAAATAACGGTACACTGAACATCAGTGACTACTTCTAATTTTCATATATTAAAATAAAAAATTTTACTAACTGTATGTTCATTTATAAAAGAAAACAACATGTCTTGCTTATTGAAAGCTTCTGTTATGCATATCTGGTTCACGCTAAGCTGAAAGTTGGAGTTTCAAAAGCCATAACTCCTGTCAATGAAATTAAGAACCTAATTGAGAGAAAACTTTCACATTCTCCTGCACAAGAAATGATGAAACTTGCTTTCTGATGACTGTTAGGAAAGTATTTTACATTGGAAGACGGAAGAAAAGATCAAGCATGAGACTGAGCATGAGGTAATTCATTACTTCTTTCATTTTCATTTTAGTGAGAGCAGAAAGAACAATCCAGGTATTTAAGAATCAAATTCCTGCCTCATGACATAGTTTATAGTCACTGCAGTAAAATTACCTTCCTTTTCCCTACTGTTAAAACATGAAAAAGAATGTTGTCTAGTAACTGCTATTATCTAATTAAATTCAGGTTTATCCTTATTCTTCCTTGATATAAAATGCCAAAAAGTGATAAATCAGTAATTAGGAAATGATAGATGCAAACAGAATGTGTGGGGTGGGGTGTGTGTGTGTGTGTAAGAGAGACAGAGAGAGAGAGTCTTAACAGTCTGCCTGAACACCAAAGGTTGGGAAGGTGTTCCAGTTTATACATTGTGTCAACTTGAGAAGTTTAGAAGTTTAAGAGACTCAGCAGGGATCCAGGATCCTTACTTTGTAAATATCCTCATCCTCTGCAAGAGGGCACAGAGATTTTGAGTGCTATGCCTGTCCTGGAGAGGGGGGTGGGGTGTCCTGTGTACAATATAAGGGAGAGCCTTGCTCTGGTCCCTTTTTGCTCTTGCTGCTGCCTTGAATTGTTGCCCCAGTGCCATGCCACCCTGTCTTGGAGCCAGCTGATTACAGACTGAAACCTCCACAAAGAGTGAGTTAAATAAATCTTTGCTTCCTTCATTTTGGGTGTCGAGTGGTTTTGTCCCAGCAACGAGAGAAAAGTAACCAAGACAGAAGGGGAATCAGTACTTTTCCAGTAGAATTTTAAACAATGAACTAAGTAGAAATAGCTTTTCAGAAATGCAATTCATATTTTTTTAAAAGAATACCTTTCATCCTTTCTATAAAAATATAGTCTCTTTAAAGGTAGGACTATTTTCTCTATAAAAAATACTTGTTCTCTTTCCAGAAAAACATTACTAACCATGACTTCAATCCATGGCTTGTTAACTGCTACTTCTAATATACATTATACTGTTTTGATCAAATAATAAAGTATCCTGAACTATTAAAAAAGGTAAGAAAAACTATTTGGCTATTTCAGTGTTAAAAAAAATATTCTTTTGCAATAACTTCCACAACATACATTTCAAGACATTTGTTTTAACAGGCATCAGGTCTCTACAGAGCTCTATTCTTCTCTGTTTGTTTGTTTTGAGACAGGGTCTCACTATGTAGTTCAGGCTGGCCCTGAAGTCATTAGGTTGCACAGGCTGGCCTCAAACTTGTGGAGATTCTCCTATCTCAGCCTCCTGAGTGCTGGGATTACAAGCACCACCATGCCTGGCTAGGATCTCATTTTTTAAAGTTTACACACCCACACACCCTACTTTAAATATGACCATGTCAAAGGTAAAGCAAATACTTAGTTTTAATCAGACAGTACAGTTAAAGACTTGCAGAAACCCTACTTTCAGCTACCCCCTTCCTCCTAAAAAGGAACTTTGAGGTTGGTGCGGTACAGAAATACACCAATTGTTTCAGAAAAAAAGGTGAGCCCAGAGACTCTGTGAAAAGGCAGAGATCATGAGATGCCATTGCTAAAGTGCCAAATCTCCTACTATATTTGACTAATAACTGAAAATACAGAAACATTCAAGTGCCAAAATTCTCCAGTAGGCAAATCCTGAGCTGCCCTGTATTTATAGTTTAGGAAAGGAATTAACTAGTTCACTGAGAGTTTCAGTGATAATGAGTAGCAACAGTAATCAGAGAATGAGTTACTTATTCTATTGTCAGTGTATACTTATTTCTAGTCACATATCCATTGCATACTTTTTTGTTTGTTTAAGGAATGGCCTAGGATACAAGCCACTGAGGAATTCTAACTCATTTATGTGTTCCTGGTTTAACATAATAGCACTGTAACAGAGATATTCACATGGCAACTCTATAAAGAATGCATTATCATTTTACAGGAAAAGAAAATGGAATGTACATAGCTATGCACTCTTCCACTTAGTCTAACACTTGCAACAATCAAAAGTGCCAGTATAAACATTTATGTCTGCATGACCTAACTGTCATTGTTCATGATGCAGAAGAAAGAAAAGAAGAATGAAGAACTTTAGCAAGCTAGATCCCAACATTCTACATTAATACATGAATCAGTCCATGATTCATTTTAAATTTAAATTTCAGAAGTTTCTTTCTCAACAACAAAATGAGAATTGTCTTTAAAAAAAAAGCCTAAATTGCTAATTTCGATGCTTTTACTTTTTGTTTGGTTATCAAGAATATGGCTACAGAAATGACAAAGAATAAAAATCAAGACATAGTTTATATTTTCTAAATATAAAGTCATAGCCTGACATCAATTCCAGGTTCACAGTCATAATGCCCAGCGGCTCAAAGTCAAGCATGTATTACAGCACTGAAAATGTCCCAGTCGCTTAGTGTATTTCATATTGCTTCTGATCTCTCACATTTTTGTATCTTAGTCTACAGCAGTCAGCCCAATGTCTTATACACATCAGGCACTCAGAAATATTTACTTTACTCTTTCAAAATAAACTTACCCTTCGAAATGACACAACATAAAATGTGTCCCCCCGCCTGCGAATAGCTTCAAAGAAGTCTTGATAACTTCCTGGCGGAGCGTAATATACTTGTAACTCATTCCCCGAGTTGCTACTAAAAGTAAGAAAAAAGTAAAGTATCATTAATAAGGAAGTTTCAGTTTTCCCAAAATTCTTCCCATTCTAAGGTTATGTTTGAATTATAAAAATCTCTTTCAACTAGCCATTTGGCAATAATCTTTACTTTAAAATTCATTTAATTATTTCTTTGACACATAAATTATATGTATTTATAGAGTACCATGTGACATTTCAATACATGTATATGTTGTGTAATGTTTAACTCAGAGTATCCTTATCTACTCATTTATCATTTATTTACACCAAAAACATTTAAAATATGCAATGCATTATCATTATGTATAGTGATCCTACTATGCAAGGGAAAACCAGAACTTACTTCTATCAAACTGTAACTTAGAACCCACTGATCAACCTTTCCCCACTGTTCCCTCCCCACCAACCTCCTTAGCCCTGGTAACCACTATTCTACTCTCTATGAGATCAACTCTTTTAGATCTCACATATGAAGAAGATCATGTGCTATTTGTCTTTCTGTGCCTGATATACGTTCTCCAGCTCCAGTCCTGACACAAATGGCAGGTTTCCATCTTTCTTATGGCTAAATAATATTCCATTGTTCGTGCTACACACACAAACACACACACACTTTCTCCATCCATTCATCAGGTTGATGGACACTTAGATTGTTTCCATTTCTTGGCTGTTATAAATAGGGACTCAATAAACATGCAAGTGCAGATGCCTGGCAGTAAGTTTTTAAATAACATTTTAGCCCAAGATTGAGGACATTAAACCAGGCATGGTGGCACATGCTTGTAATCCCAGCACTTGGGAGGCCAAGGCAAGAAGATCACTGTGAGTTCAAAGCCAGCCTGGGCTACATAGTGAGTTCAAGGTCAGCCTGAACCGTATAATGAAACCCTGCCTCAAAAAAGACCGAAAAAAACACAAAACAAAACAAAAACAAACAAAAAAAAGATTGAGGACATTTGTAAGATCCATTTTGCTAAACCAAAATTCTCATTTCTCAATCAAGGTTCTAAAATGTAATAGATGGTCAAGTACAGTGTAAAACACGTAAAAGTTATAAAACATTTAGAAATAAAAATTTCTGCATAAGTTTATATGATTTTTTAAATGTTCCTAATAAAAACTAAATCTGTGGAAAATTTATCTTTCACCCCTCTGCCAAATATGTGAAAGCAAAGTTCCCTATGAGGATGTGTGAAAGGTGGAAAAAAGCTTATGGGTTAAAAACTGGTTTTGAACTCCTGTTCCACTCCACTCCTCAAGCAGGTATTCTAGAGGACAGCAATCTTCTAAGGAAACTCAGTTTCCTCCTCAACAAAATAAGTGTAACTACATAAGCCTTGCAGAATTGTTATTGGGGTTAGAGATGTTATATGGAAAAGTATCACTCCACAACTGTTAGGAACTGATACCAAAAAAGCCATGTAGGTACCTTGATAAATACTAAACTAAAATTAAAATAAAAACTAAAATTACAGTACCTCAAAACTATATCATACCTAAAAAGATAGACTCAAGTGTTACAAACATACTCCCTTAAAATAAACCAACATTCAGAGAGAAAATGTTTATGTATCAATAAAATACTGTTAACTTAAAAGATGAACAAGATCAGCCTAAAAGGAAATGAGTCACAAAATCTTCCTTTCACATAATCCTATTTCCTCACTAGACCATTTCTCACTCTAATATTTTGGATATATAGTTATTTTCTTATTATTTGCAGCAACTGTGTTCCACACACATTTGTACATGCTTGCAAATGATCACAAAAATTGGAAGCATTGATTTTTAGGGTCAGAAACACATTTTAGCACACAGGCAGATTAGCAGATAAACTATGAATAAGATCTGGACCCATGAATAAGGACTAACTATAATTCACTAAAAACATTTTTGACTAATGGAGAAACACTATTCCATCATAATCATGAATCAACAATTGATACACATTTTAAAAAATAAATATATAGTAATTGAATTCTGGTTAGTAGAAAATTGGTGGTTATGACATAAATATATTTGAATTGTCCATTTCAACAGGATAATACAATCTCAGGATTTTAAACTTTTATGATTACCAATGTGCTGCTCATTGCCATTGAATTCTCAATTAATAAGATAATGAATAAAACAGCTTTCAGCTTACAGCTTTACACACACATACATTTTTCTCAGGGTCTGAAACACTGTCCAGCACACAGTAGGCCCTCAGTAAATTCATAGTAAGTTAATATTAAATAGTGAACTGCAGGTCTGTGGGAGAGCTACAGGATAAAACCTGAGACTCTCCACTTGCGCTTCTAAGATACTGTTGTCAATACGGCCACATTATCATCCACCATTTGAGAGAGTACTTAATATGTGCCAAGTGCCATTCTAAGTGCTTGAAATATATTATCTAATTTAGCCGTTAGAGTAGGTCTATGCCGCCATAACTGTGTTGATGACTAAACTTCAATTACTTTGCCCTGCTTGAACCACACAGCAAGTTAAGTGGCAGAGTAATGAGTTGAATTTAGATAAACTTTAGAACTAGCCTCTTAATCATGATACTATTATTACATCCCACATTATCTTCCTTTTACTTGGATATGTCTTAGTGAAGACATTTAAACCTCTAAGTATTCTGGAATCTTTCAAACTGTTAAGTAGTATTTTGTAGTGAAAAATAAATTTTAGGTCAAAGAGCCAGGGTCTGAATTGTTTCTGCTGCTTGGTTCTATGACTGAAAATTACACTGGATTAATGATTTGCCCAGGTTTTTTTGTATATAAAATATACTTTAAATTACTACATGGATTTAAAGATAAACTGGATATAAAGCATTCAGCAAAACACCTGGCAGAAACAGTCAAAAAACAGCATTCCACTCTCTCAGGCTGAGGAAACAGATGCAAGTCAAGTAAAAGAAAGCTAAACTTACTTAACATTTTCAACAAAATTATCACGGAACAGCACTCTGACTATGTACTTAAAGAATCTGGGAGAGCTGATGTTTTGTTATAATTTAGCTTTACTCCAACTACATATTCAAAATTAGCATATGCTATATGAAGTAGCATAAAAGTCATTGGTAAGGTAAAAAAAAAAGTGTGAATTTCAACTTTATTAAAATATGCCTTTTTAATTCTGTGGCCAAGACCTTCTATACTTTCTTACCTGATACTCGTAGTTTCTGTGTATTGAACAGCCATCAGCTGAGAATTTGAACTCTGTTCCAGAGCACCCTAGAAGAGAAAAGAAAAAGCTTAATGCCATTAGTAAAATCATATGAAGATCTCCCTATACTAAATCACTTCATGTTTTGATTTATTCAACTTTTGTTAAAGTATTCATATTGTTTTTCATGAATATTATGACATACTAAGTTCATGTAATTAAACACCAATGTAGAAATTAGAATTTTTTTAAGTAAAACCCTGGACTGGAGATTCTTATGGAGTTTTATGGAGATTAAGATATTTATGGCACTTTCTATAAAATCTAAAGAAAGAACAAAGTTTAGTCCGAGAACTACAAGCTTTATAACCAAGCTATATAAGAATTACTGTACATACAACAACTTAAATTTGTCTAAAATAACTGTTATCAATGGAAAGTTCCTAAGAAGTATGGAAGGTCTAAAGTGAAAACTAGATCCCCACTCTTTCCTGAGTTAAATATAAGTATCTTCATACCTAAATACACCCGTGGACTAAATCTCACTAAAGAGATCTAACCAATGACTCTTTCAGCATGAAAACAGTTTAATCTGGAACCAGTACTGGTTCAGATACACTATACTGCTTCTCTTTTATAGAGCATATGCACTGCAATAAGATTTTATATTCCATGGAAGTTTTATAGGCTGATTTTCAGAAGAATTTTGTAAGGACATCAAAATTCAAGGGCATATTACTATTACTTCATTACAAGGTGACCTGACTATTTTCCAGTCAAACAGTGCCTTACATAACAATTTAGTCACAAGCTATCTGGCATTTGTTCATTATTGTGTCCATGTATCCATCTTGTATCAATTAAAGCACCTTTGTACATTATATGCAGGGAGAATACAAAAGTGAATAACTGATAATCTTCAAGAAGCTCAATGTTTAAATGGGAAAACTGATATATACAAACAATACGACATGAAAAATGCTAAAAAGGAAGCATGTATGAAAAAAGTTTAAGGGAAGCCGGGTATGGTGGCTCAGGCCTGTAATCCCAGCACTCGGGAGACTGAGACAGGCAGATAGTTGTGAGTTCAAGACCAGCCTGGGCTACAAAGAGAGCTCAAGGCCAGCCTGAACGGCATAGTGAGACCCTGTCTCAAAAACACCAGGGCCAGGGATCTAGCTCAGCGGTCTAAGCGCCTGCCTGGCAAGCGCAAGGTTGTGAGTTCAATCCCCGGTGCCGCAAAAAAAAAAAAAAAAAAAGTTTAAGGGAGAAAGAACAATTTGATTTAAGAAAGAACAATTTTGTTTGATGAATGGAACCAATATGAAAGGATTGACTATAGGGCTTCCAACTTTTACTGCTGTAACGAATCAAGGGTCTTGTTTTATGAAAATCAAATGTTGGTCTTACACATAGTAAATGTTTGATAAATGCTTATTAAACAAAAATGGAAGACATATCAATAAAATGAAAAGAAAAAGAGAAACAAAATAAAATACTACAGTTATTGACATGGCTATCAAGCATGTAGTAAATAAGACCAAAATTGAATTATACCTGATTGATACGTGTAAGGTTTAAAATGAACAGTTGAAATCACTGGTGAATTTTAAATGATTTCTACTACTTTGGCACATAGGAAATGAGCACCAAAGTGTGAAAGAAGCCAGATTCATTCCCTACTTTTAGAAATGAGTTTTAAGGAAAACTGAATTACAGACACAACAGGCAAAAAGAAATTAGATACATAATTTACCTATGTAAGATTTACACCAATTAACAAAGGAAATTTTGAAAAACTGGCTTTTCATTTTTAGTTACATAGATTTAGTGAAAGATGATAATTAACAAAAATATGAGGTAGGCATTTATACAAAAAGAAGGATGTTAAAAATCTCTGGTTATGTTGGAGATTTGTCTACTTTTCCCTTTGGTTCTGTCATTTTTTGTTGTGCATTTCAAAGCTTTGCTATTAGAATTACTATGTCTTTTTGATGAGCACTCCTTTTATCATTATAAAATTTCTTTCCTTGTCTGTTATGATAACCTTTATCTGAAAATCTACTTTATGTGATTAATATAACCAGTCAGTTTTCTAATGCTTAAATTTGCACAGTATATACATTTTTATCCTTTTATTTTCTGCCTGTATCTTTACATTTAAAATGTAATTTCTTATAAAGTGTAGATGTAATTTACCTCGATATTTGGATCTTTCTTTTTTAAAAATCTACTTTGACAACCTCTGGCTTTTAACTGATGTCTTTACCCCATTGGATTTAATTACTAACATAACTAGATTTAAATCTACTATCATGGTATGTATTTTCTACCTATTCTATTTGTTCTTTGTTTCTCTCTTCCTGCCTTTGTTTTTCTGAACTGCTACTTTTGTGTTCTATTTTTCTGGTATTGGCATTTTTAGCTGTACAGTAACCACCACCACCCCGCAATGGTTTTGCAGACCATGGTTTCAATTACTCATAGTCAGCTGTGGCCCAAAAATATCAAATGGAAAATTCCAGAAATACATAATTCATAACGTTTAAATTGCGTGCTGTCCTGAGCAGTCCAATGAAATTTCTAACCATCCTGTCCCATCCCGCCCAGAACATGAATCATCCCGTTGTCTAGCATATCCATACCATGAACATTACTTGCCTGTTGCCACTTAGTCACATCAGCTGTTGTGGTATCATAGCACTTGTGTTACAGTAGCCCTCATTTTACTTAACAAGGGTTCCAAGCACAAGAGTAGTGATGCTAGCAATTTTATTACAGTATATGGTTGTAACTGTCCTATTTATTATTGTTGTTAATCTCTTATTGTGCCTAGTTCATAAGTTAACCTTTATCACAGGTATGAAGAACACACCTATGTATAGGGAAAACATAGTACATATAAGGTTAGGTACTATTATGAGTTAATCACAGTGTACCTTGAAACATTATTTGAGCAATATAAGAACATAGCAGTATATTTCTGCTTATCTCTCCCTCCCTTTGTGTCCTATTTAATCTATAAACTCCGTAACTAATTGCTTTTATTATTGCTTTTAAAATATACCAGTCTTTGAAAGGAATTTATGCAAATATAATGTACAAACATTTTTTTAAAGGTGTCATCTTTACCTAGATACTTAACCATTCTGATGACCTTCCCTGCCAGTCTGCTAATTTTCCTCTGCTAGTCTAGGGTTCTAGCTGGTATTATTTTTCTTAGTCTAAAAATTTTTAAATTTCTGATAGCTTAGGTCCTCCAAAAAACAATTCTCTTAGCTTTTGACTATCTGAAAATACCTTTATTTTCCTTTCATTTGGAATGATAGTTCAACTATAATTTAGGACTACTTTTTCTAGTAACTCACAATCTAGGAAAACGGTAAGATTATGAAAGAGGACACGGCAAGTCAAAATTAACTTACAAACAATAGAAATTTCAAAAAATGTTAAATGTTAGAATATCTTATGAGACTTGTGGATTCTTTTAGCATCTTAATTAAATAATCTTGGGGAAAAGAAGGTTAAAAAGAAAAGAGAAGACAAAGTAGAGTAGTCACAGGCTTTCTACACTAAGAGAATCAAAAGAATTCTTTAGAACTGACAACAGCATAAGCAGAATGATCCTGTTAAAAACACCTGACTCTTCACTTGGGCCTGCAAATGTGCAACAGGTAAGTTAAAGCAGGATAAAAACTTAGCATCTCTGCTTCCATTTTGTATTGGTCTCCTCTGCTCTGAGTCACTCTATCTAGCAGTCACCTTGGATTCCTGGAACATCAGGTCTGATCTACAAATATCTCATGACAACAAAACTACCCACTAGGCAACAGTGACTTTCTTATCACAGTCAACACAGCCCTGGTTGACCAATCCTGAGATAATGATCATCCAGACCACTTTTTGACAAAGACTGCTTGACTACACATACTTCTGGTCCCTTTGTCTATATAACCTGGGAGTTTATGCCAGTGCCACTGAAGACAGGGCAGAAGAAGCAAGTCCTTTGTCTTCCCAGTATAGCTACAATGATTCAAGTTCTTCCCTATCCTCACTACTGTTCATCTTTGGACTGGCATCTTGAAACAGGTGGTAGAACCTAGTCTATTAGGACCTTTCAAGTTGGGACGGGTGACCCAAAACTCTGGTAATAATCCTTGTCTTTCCTCTAACTAACCAACAACTTTTTTAACTAGGAAAGATGCATCTGGTCATTCTTTTTTTGGTAAAAGCTAAGCCTTTCACATTTCTGACCATTATCCAAGTTCCCTAACAGAAAGCCGAGATTCTATCATTTCTGACTAGTATTTAAGTCCCAAAATAGGAGACAAGAGATAAGACTTTTGATTGAGTTATAAATCTTTTCTAAATGAACAGAGATTATGAAATTAAAACAAAATTATTTTCCTTGCATTAGAATTCCTTCAAGATTTAAAAAAATACCCCATTCACAATATATGCTCTATTCTTTTATCCAATGAACGTGAAAGAATAACATGACAAATTACACAAAAGTAAAAAAAAATCCTCATTTAAGAATTTTAATCTAATTTTTCATTTAAAGCATGTAACAGCTGTGTGGGATTATCCACTGGCAATAACTATTCCTGCCTCCTGTGTTTTTCTCCTATATTGCAAAAGATGGAAGTGTGAAACCTGCACTACCTGAAGTCTTTTGTCACTAGGGTGGGGTTTTGAATATAATTTAGGTTCTTTAAATAAGATGTGCTTGCTCCAGATGGGATGGTGATGCATGCCTGTAATCCCTGCACGCTGAGAAGCTGAGGTAGGAGGATCACAAGTTTGAGCCCAGCCTGGGAAACTTAGTAGGACCTAGTTCAAAACTAAAAAAAAAATTTTAAAGAGCTGGGTGTGAATCCCAAGTAATCCCTCCCATGCAAAAGATATGAAAGATATGCTTGCTCCAGATCCTGAAAGTAGATGGGAGAGGGTCCATTTTTCCCTCTGGCTATCTTGGCAGCTGATGTGTGAGATTTGGTAGACTAAAGTTTTTGCAGTCCAACTCTGCATTCCAATGTTAGTAAGGTTCCATAATGCTTAAAAGTTCATGTCTCTGAATATCCTTTTAATATATTTTTGAGCATATCATGTGTTGCTTCCATTTAGTCAATAAATGATCAAATAATTAAAATGTTTCTAGTAGCATATGAACATGCAAACCTCATCAAATATTTTCCACCCAACATAAAACTTTCTTGATCTCTGGAGCTACTCTATTTCTCTATTCCCATTTATGGGAATCATCCTAAATAATTTTCCCTACTTTCTCATCTCTTATTACTAATCAAATGCACTTCAAGTAGACTTGTCATCACAACTACAATGAGACAACTTCTGTCAAAGTTACCAAGAAGTTCTAATGATCTACAAGTTCAATGTTAATTTCTCAGTCATCATTCATCTGTATCTCTTAGCCTGCAGTTAATCATATCTTCCTTCTTTAAAAAAAAATCTTTGCTTGAGTTTTGGGCATCACATTTTTTGCTATCATACACTTCTTCCTTATCAAGTGGTCTTCCTTCTCCTTTGCCTCTAATGTTGCAGTTGGCCCAAGAATCAGTTCCTCAATCTCTTTTCTTTCCTCTTTGGTTTCTTACTAGGAAATATTATCCCAAATGAAACTTGTAGCTTTAACCTTCTTACTAAACTCTAGACCTAGATACTTGATTGTCCACCAGACTTCTCCACTTGAAATCCAATACTCCTATCAAATTCAATATGTCTAAAATTCTTAACTATTATGTTCAACTTTTCCTTCTTCAATCTTGGTCTCAGTAAATAGCATCATTATTCATGCAGTACTTAAGGCATAGGAGTTACCATTAATTCTTTTTATTTTGCAGCAACAATTTCAAATAGCTCTACTTTCAAACTATATTTGCTATCCAAATACTTTCCCTAGTTTCACATCTATTACATTAGTACGGGTCCCAAAAGATCTCTCACCTAGACTACTAAAATGGCATCTTAACTGGACTCCTTACTTCTAATACTCCCTGCCATGATCTACCATGTAGCACCTAGAATGATCTTTTAAAAATAAAATCAGGAGGTGGGGATGTAGCTCAATGGTAGGACACTTTGCCTAGCATGTACAAAGTCCTGGG
>RJWT010013652.1:0-21635 GCA_004365215.1 Cuniculus paca | reverse complement strand
AAGCTCTGTGTAATTTTGAATGAGGCATATGGATTACTGAAATTGGTCAGTTAGTCAGAAAAGTAATTTAAATGTGGTTATTATCAAAACATAATTAGAAAATTTAAACTTTTACTTTTAATAAGACATACAGATATGTTCATTCACTAATAATTTCATATAAGTCAAGATTTTTTCCCCCTGTGTTCAGGTCACTTATTTAAGTTGCATTTAAAAATTCTGTTTGTGTCTCACCTGGAGCTCTACTCTTTCCTTGATTGATGTGTTTTGAAAGTCTTTTTTTTGTTTGTTTCTTTTTTTGCGGCTTTTTTTTCTTTTTCTCCTCGAAATAAAACGCATTTTAAAAAATAATAAAATAATAATAAAAATTCTCCACAGAAAAGTGTTAACAATGCAGACTGTGTTGTTCCAACCCTGCACATTCCAAAGACAAATCTGTGTTTAGGACTGGTCTTTGGCTGACTTAGGAAGTAATCTCTAAGTCCTTGGGTTATTTTACCTGATAATATTTTTACAAAGAAGAAACACAAATGAAAGAAAAATCTTTCTTTTCAATGACCAAAAGAAACTAGTTATGTAAATGAAACAAATTAGCATTGATCTTAAAGTATTTTTAAAATAACAATAATTTGGGGAGTACTTCCCATTCATCTATCTTCTATTGGAGTTTTTTTCATAGAAGAGGAACTGTGTGATATGCAGTAACCTTTTGGCCTTTATTTTGACATCATAATTTAGTATATTAACCATTATTATTCTCTAATTATTTTGTTATGAAGTTTTGTTTAATTTTTTTGGGTTTTTTTGGTACCAGTACTTGAACTCACAACCTTGCACTTGCCAGGCCTGTGCTATGCTGCCGAGCTATGTCCCCAGCCCTAATGTTTTCATAGAATTGTGATTTATTTTTTAGTATTTTCTTTATTAATACTTATGTTATTATATTAAAATAAAAATATTAAATTTTATATGCTGAAGGTGTTGGATCACACTTTCCCAGTCTGACCAGGTAAGTTAATGCTGACAATGTGATTTATGACGAATGCCTGGAGAGAAGCCGCACAGGCGATGCACACCTGTATGACCTCCAAAAAAACCCCAGATGGTAAGGACTGGGTCAGCTTCTCTGGTTGGCAGCGCGCTGTGCACACATTGTCAGGCAGCATTGCTAGAAGGACTATACATCCATGAGAGTCCACTGGGAAGAGTCCCTGGGAGAGGCTTGCATCTGGCTTCTCTGGATTCCATTCCATGCATCTTTTCCCTTTGTTGATTGTAACTTGTAATAAACCAGAGCCATAAGAGTGCTCGGAGTCCTGTGCATCTTTAAAGCAAACTATCAAGACCAAAGGTTTTGATTTTTAACACACCTTCCTAAAACCATACATGTCTAAAACATAGTCTGTGATGCTGCGTATTGTTGTATTAAAGAAGGAACACTGTTGGGCACAAATTGTAAGTATAAATTCCTCCCAAGTCTTTGGATTTTTTTTTTCTAGTTGACAGACATGTTCAGTTTGAAGATGAAAACCATATATGGAAAATAAAACAATTAATTTCTGGTGGAAATACAAGTGCACTGTATTGGAGGGAATGGAAATGTGGGGACACTTTTTCTTTACTAATACTAACATGTATTGAAACTGTTGAATTTGATTGACCTTTTCTATAGGCCCTTTATGTGCCCTAACTCATTGAATTCTCAATTTTGTAATTTGGAAAATAGTGCAGATACAATTGAGGGGGTATCTAGGGTGATGCAGGAAAGAATTTTGAGTTTTCAGTTTATCTTGTTATTTAAAGAGTTTTCCTGAATATTCTTTCTCAACTTATGAATGGCTAAAATTTCTACTGTATTTCATTGATGAGAGCCATGGTAGTTCTTGAAAATTTCATTTTTGAAGGTAAAATATGATACTAACAATCTATAGAAGTACAAGCCATATATTGAATGAATGAAACATGTGTTGAGACCTTGTTCAAGAATTATGATTTTAGATACCATCTCATAAAGGAATAATTAAACTACTTTGAAATTTTCTTATCCAGTTGAAAACTGCAATGGAAATCAAGATTTTGTGGTTTTTGTTAAATTCTTTGATAAATATGGAAAGTTAATATTACTAGGCACTGTATAAAATATATATGCCAAAGGACAGTTTCTTACCATGATATGCTTGCAATTTGTTTTAAGTGTAACTTGTAATAATGAACTGACTTCAAAAAGTAATCATGTAAAACAATGACTTATTTTGGAATTTACTGCATTAGTGTAAACATTTTCGTTAAGTTAAAATGAAATGCAAAATTTCCTAGTTAGACTGATTCTAAAAGGGTATGTATAATACAAATTTATCTTCAATATTATAATTTAAAGTGAAGACTTGAAGGAATATCAATTTTTAAGACTGAATGCAATTAAATATGAGTGTCAATCATATTAACAGTAAATATTAGCATATTATATTGCAGAATAAAAATATTTTAAAGTGAGTGTTTTATACTACAATGAAAGCTTTAAAAGATTTTTCACATTGTCTTTAGCATTACTATCTATGTATTTTTTTCTTTTTATTAAACCTATAAAAATTTTACTTTTAGCAAAAAATACGATCTTAAAATATCATGCATTGAAGACTTTCCGACTGATATATCAGAGGTAAAATTTTAGTTTCTTTTTTTTAATTGTACATAAAATGAAGAAGGGGGCTCAGCAGTGCTTGAGGAGAGATATAAAAATCAAACATTATTTTATTCAGATGAGATGATTTGTATGCAAGCTGATTAGACTACAAGCTTATCTCATTACAAGCTCAAGGCTGGAAGCATTTCATCATTTCTTAGATACCATTAAATTTAATAATATGACTGCCTGTATTGTGTATTAAAAATGTGTATCTGTTCTGCAATTCTAACAGTGAAATTTTTGTGAATATTTATTACTTCATCTGTAATACTCTAAACTTTATAATAAATAGCACAAGTAATTTCCTATACTGCTATAATTGCATTGTTTAATCCATGTTCTCCCCTCTTCCTTCTCAGTTAAAAACATATTAGGAATATGTCGAGTTTTTGAAATGCAATAGCTAGCACATGAAGATTTTCACAGACATTTAATTAAATCTCAAATTAAAACACAGTGGGTATATTTGGTCTCTGTCCAGGTCAATTAGCTCCATGCCCTTTTCCCTGGGAATACAAGAATGCAGTCCTACTGATTTTAAACAGTTGTAGAGAAACTTATTTGTATATGTAGCTTGTTTCAAGAAATAATGGTAAAGGCCAAAACTTTTAAAGATCAGGAATGTTAGCATAAAGTCTTTTGAAAGTACATCTTTTAATTAATTGTTTACTGTATTTTCCTTTTTTAAATTACCAGTTCCATATGAAATGAATATTTTAGTCATATTTATAATTATTTCCTTTTAATTCTGTTTTGTTTTGTTTTATTCTGTTTTGCTTTGTTTTTTGGTACCAGGGACGGAACTCAGGACCTCATGCTTGCCAGGCATCCTTTTAATTCTTGAATTTTTCTTTCCTTTGCTTTTATTTCACTGGAACTGAGTAAATATTTTGTGTTGGGTTTGTTCATTGCAGTTGAGAGATGAGAAAGAGGGGGAGAGAGAGAGAGAGAGAGAGAGAGAGAGAGAGAGAGAGAGAGAGAAAAGGCCTTTATTGTAGGCATGGGAGGGCTGCAGAAGAATGTAAGATCCCTCCAAAAAGGGGGAGCTAGGGAACTTGGCCTTTATAGAGTTGGGCTGGGAGTGGGGTGCTTGGGTGTCTGTGGAGTCTTGGAATTGGAGAGGGCTTGGTGGGCACATGCGTGAAAAGGGAGCGGGAGGTTTACTTCTGAAACTAGAAGAAGAACACAGAAGTTACTTTGGGAGAGAAAAATTGTTCCTTGACTCAGTGCCAAGTTGGGCGGATGTCCTGTTAGAGCCCCAGGCTGACAGAATCTATCATTTTGTTTGTAAGTAATACTATGGAATCAAGAGGTTTGGGACTTAACCTGAGTTTTGTCTCTCCAATGTTGTCTTTTTTTTTTTTTTTTTTTTTTTTGTGGCACCAGGGATTGAACTCATGACCTTGCGCTTGCCTGGCAGGCGCTTAGGCCGCTGAGCTAGATCCCCAGCCCTCTCCAATGTTGTCTTAAAAAACTCATTTTACTTTTCTGTATGTGTTTCTTTCTACACTGTTCAAATGAGACCTTTAGATCTACAGAAGAATCTACTGTTCCTTTTCCCTATGTTACTAATATTAGTGTAAACCTAAGTAATTATACAAATGATTTAAACCTTTGAATATGAAAAATTCAATCAATATGACCTGCAACTTTTCCCCTTGTCTTGCTAGTCAACATTCTTTGGAGTTTCTATGACTTCAAAGGGTGAGAGCTAAGTTTTCTTCCAAAACAATCTTTGATATTCTACAAAAGGCAGGCTTTTATTTGACCCACATGTGTAATGTTTAGGAAGAAAGCACTATCCTAATAAATAGTAAGTCTCTAATTTTTGTTGGCTTGTTTGTTTGAGAGAGTCTGGCTCTGTATGTAGTGCAGGCTGGCCTTGAATTCACTCATGTAACTGAGGCTGAGCTGGAACTCATGGTGACCCTCCTGCCTCAGTCTTCCAAGTGCTGAGATTACAGGTGTGCACCACCGCACCTGGCAGGAAGCCTCTAATATTTAAAAATTGTTTTTACAGATTTCTTCTATCTTGTGCCTTCTCTTTACCCTAACTTAATCCAGGCTTTAAAAATTATCAGACCCACCTTTCCAAGACAAATTTTGATCCAAATATTGATTTGCTGGTTGAAAATAAATTAATAAAAATTGTATACAATCATGCTTACACACATTTTATAATTTCCAGTGTGCTACACTTTTTGGTGGATATTAGAAAGACAAGGAATATGGCACCAACATTGTTTCATCTGCCTGATAGCATGTCTTGGGAGACAATATACAATTGCAAAGTTGGTCATGTATAAGATAGACAAGATATTCTCAGGCATGGAAGCATCAAGGATATAGGCAAACAGATATGAAAGCACATATCATGATCTAAATGAAATGAGAAAATTAGAATGTATGGAAGAAGTATCAAGGTAGGTAAATGGTTGACAAATTGTACAAGCTGTGAGTGTCAATCCTAAAAATAATATGCTATTGAAAAGTAACCAGATATTCAAACAATAAATAAGATGTTGCTATGGGATTTATGGGAAGAAAAAGTTTTGTGAAATAAACACTCACAACTACCCAGTGCTTTGAGTTTAGGAGAAAGAAGGACAAGTGGCCACTGTGTTGACAATTTTTAAATCTTTGAGAAATTTAAATAGATTAAGAGAATCTTAATCTAGGACAGAGGCCAAAAGATGATATTCAACTGCAAATACTTCAAAGAGTTATAAATATAGAAGAATAAATGAGAGGGAGAAAATCAAAAGGGCAAATGCTAAAACAAAGAAGTGAAAGAGGATAAAAGAGGAAGAAGAGGCAAAAAGGAAACAAGGAAAAAAAGCAGAAGAGTGATTGAGTTTTGGGGGCTCAACCATGGGCATGGAAAATAAGAGACAGAAACAAAGTGGGAGATAGTTTAATATGGGCACAGAGAAAGTCACCACACAGGTTGCTGAGTAAGTGTATATAAATCACGGTGAGGGTATGATCAAGGGAGTTTGCTAGCAATGTGTGGCATTAGGGGATTGGGTAATCTTGGCATGTGCAGGCATAGGCTAGGCATTGTGGGATGAAGGAGTCGCAGGACCTGCTGGGATGAAAAACAGTTCGCCATGATGACTGTGCAGCTTTTGCTCATTGCCATCTTGTCAGTGTGCAAACCTATCAAGGAGGACCTTATCTCCTCTTCCTCAGAAAGCAAAGTAATTATGCCTAGTAACTGATTAAACTAGTAAGCACTGAAGTGAAAAACAATTTAGGACAGTGGGTTCCTTCAAGTAATCATGCCTTTTCTGGTGATCCTTTGCACAGAATAGCCTGCCAGGAAAATGCAGAAATCTTATTCTTGGGTCCTTGGATCATAGAAAACAAAGTAAGAAAATGTTTATTTACTTACTGCTTGGTAATATTCTTCACTGTACATTTCTGACTATGAGGAATATCTGTAACATGTTTCTCCTATCCAAAGGAATGCTGTTTTCATTTATAACAGCAATAAAACATTTAATCTGCTAAATCATTTTTATAAGTATACTTTCTTATGCCCTACCTGGTAGTAAAATAATGTCATCAAGACTGGTTGGTAGTGTGCTATAGCAGTCCTCCTCTGGGTCTCATATATGTCACATATATGTTATATTGGAGGATATTTAGGAAGCTCTTTTTTGCTTTGAACATCGTTCTGTTGCTATTCTTTTTAATGTAGTCATTAATGAAATTTTCCTTTATATATTTCTAAAATAATTGTGGTTTCTTTTTACATCAGTGTTTTAGTCGGTGATCCCATCAAATGAGTAAAACAGACAAATGAATACTAAACTAACCTAAATCCCATCTCACTAGTTTTTCTAGGGTTATTAGATCATCCCCAAATATAAACATATTTAATTTTCTGACACTGTGATCCATAATGAAACACAATTCCTATGGAAAGCACCTTCAGAACACCTGATTATCTCAGGAACATGGATGTTTTCCCAACATTAAAATATAATTAGGCCCAGCTTTGGCCAAATTCAGGAGAAAGAGTTGAGAATCTGCTACCTCATAATTAATGTCTAATTGTTAGTAATTATGTTGTTTAGTTTCATGCACAACCCAATTTATTTTTTATACTGCAGGAGAGCCCATGCCAATTATACTCTGGCAAGAACTGTCAAGCCTATCAACAAATTAAGTACTGATTGCTAGGGCTGCATGATAATAATCTCTGACCAATTTGCATAAAGTAAGTAGACTTTTAAGCCAGAAAAAAGCAAGTCTGTTTGAATGCTGTATCTCCCATTTCACTTCAAATTATCCACTAATGGCCACCCAGGCCAAAATTTAGCTCAGAAGCTAGAGGTGGAGACCTATGCAAGGACCAAGGATCCATTTCCTATTATGCTTAAAATATTTAGGCATAATTTAAAACCTTTATGACTTGAGAGAATTTAACAAGACTTTGAGGTTAAACAGATTTCTGGATGTATCGTTTATGATTTGCTTTAGCATAGCGAAATGAGTCTTTGTATTTCCTTTCCATTGTTTTGTTTTCCTGAGAAATAGCTGCTTGGCACCAACTGAAGCTACACATAATGATGAGCCATGTACAATGCATTAAAAGTTCTTACTATCTTACTGATGAAATATTTTTTCTCCTAAAAGACCTCTTAAATCGAAAATGATTTTAAAATTTCCAAGGACTGATTTTATAGTTTAGCCCATGAATATTTTTAACAGTCTTGTTGCAGAGACAATTTCAATAACTTTGAACATAGAGATTAAAACATAAAATCTCTGGTAAAACATTATGGCGATGGTAATTATGCCACTTTAGCCTATAGCACAAAATAAAGATATGTCATGGAAAATATGTGACACATTACAGTGATGATCTATAATACTGAGATCCATGGTAAAATGAATCCTCAGAGTGGAGGTATTTGGGGTTATAATTCATGGAAACAATAGCTTTTAGTGCTCTACAGTATATCACAAGAGTGACAACTTAGTGATGAAATGTAATATATAATCCCTTTGGTCACACACTTCAATTTTTTTCTGACCTGAAGAACATTTTATCTCTATTTTAATAATAGTGCCTTGATTCTTAGCATCATAGCAAATAGATGCAAGATCTGTACTTGAGGGGATAACCAGCAACGTAGCTTCAATTAGGGGAAGCTATCAGCATTTTTGCTATGCAGCGCTTTCCTGGTAAGAGAAATATTTCACTTGCTGAAAAAGAAGAGTGTTCATTAATGTTGTCCTGCAGTGGCTGCATATTCCAGCCAAAGTGAAAAAATGTTAATTCTGAGGCATGCTAAGGGCCAGAGCATCCAGGTCTGTGTAAACTAATCTGAAGTACAGGCAAAGTCTTCCCTATTACTCATTTACTTTTGCCTTAATGGTCTCTCCTGGACACCCAGAGTACCCTAGCAACTCTCCAGCAAAGCCCACGGTTGTATTTTATTCTGCTTATCGTGTCTACCACTGCATTATATCGAACACAAATCACGTGTGAGGCATTTTACTAGGGTCTGAGATGACAAAGAAGTCAACATGATTCCATATTGGAAAGAAGACCATGGAAATGAGCCACATCTATTTGTCACTATTACATGGAGATTCTGGTCCTATGGCCTTTTTTTAATTTCTCTACACTGCATACACTGGTTTCTGTTGCCTTAATGCGCTAGATTCAGCAATATCTAAAAACCTGCTAACATAGTATGCTTAGAATTTAAGATTTCTGTTAAAAAAGAAAAAACACTTTCCACTTCCTTTTCTTCTTACCGCTGTTTTCTTCCATCCTGGTTTTCAATTGTCACTTATTAAAGCCTGAATGTGCTAGATTTGCTTGTTTCTTTTCTTTACCAAACGAATGCTAATAAACCTAACAAAAAAGTCTTAATATTAAAAACTTCCCATGTTTGAAGTTCTATTTTTTATGTGAGAGATGACTTTTTTAATATATAAGTATGAATTTCCCTTTATTTCTAATGATTTAGTCTCCTGTTCTCCTAAAGGAGGTTATCTATTCCTCTGTTACAGGGCTCAGTACTCTGTCATAGCTTGTTGCTTGAGTTTTTCTCTCTTTCGGCATGGCAGTGTCTTCTGGGTCAGAAAGTCCTATGTAAATCTGGCTAGTACGTTAAATATAAATTGGTTTTGTTGAAGAAAAAATTTAGCCTTCAGCATGCCATGAAGTTGTGTGTGTATATATAGAGATATATAGAGAGAGAGGGTGGGAGAGAGAAAGAGAGAGAGGCAGAGAGGAGTTGAGACAGAGACAGAGACAGAGACAGAGGCAAAGACAGAGGCAAATGCAGAGAGATTTTATAAATTATAGATAGGAACTTGTAAGTTGCTTTTTCAACCTCATTAACCATATGTTTAGGGGGTTCCTTGTAAAGATCAGCCCCCTTCAAACAAGGGATTGGTTAAATGTCAGTTAGTCACTTCAGGCTGTCGTACCTGACGGATATTTATTGCCTGCAATTCTAGATCCTGGGAAGCTCATAATCGAGGAGCCAGCAGACTTGGCCTCTTGTGAAGGCTTGTTTCTTGACTTACAGAAAGTGATTTTCTCTCTGTGTTCTCACAAGGGCTTTCAAACTGTGCTTGTGTGGAGAAAGAGAACTCCCTGATGTGTTCTTTTCTGAGGATGCCAATCCTATGTGAGTAACACTCCATCTTTATGACTTCGCTTAATTACCTCCTGATAAGCCAAATCTTAAAATTTACTGGCATGTTGGGGGTTAGAGTTTCAACCTCAGAATTTGATAGGGGATATAATTCAGTTCACAGTGATATCTTTCAGTTACAAGGGAAACCCTGTGGTCTTAACACCTTCTACCTCTCAAAAAAATAAAAATATACTGAAATATCTTTCCAACCTTACATAGTTACTATAGCCATTAATATACATAGAATGCACTATATCATATTCAGCTGAGATTATACTTTGCACAGACAGGTTCAGCTAAAATAAAAGAGAAAATAGAAATGGGATACACTGAGATATTTTCCAGTAGCTAGTTGTTGAGATTACAGATACTGGGTTTTGATGTGAGATGTCTCATTTGGTCATGAGTAAGTTTGTCAGGCAGTTACATGAACCACTCTCTGAGTTGTCTATCCTTTTAATAAGATTAAAAGAAATACATATGCACAAGCCTCTTGCCAATGAGGAAAATGGAAATGAATAGCTCCTTATAAACCAGGAAGGAGGTTTATTCTTTAATCTGTGTGTGTGTCCTATGTTGATTTGACTTCCTTCTTTCTCTGGGCATGCCTTCATTTTTTCTCTTCAGCATCCAAAAAATTACCTTAAGGAACCCATGTTTACATCATTTATATTTCAGACATAAATTGTTGATCTAAGTAGGTAAACCTGAATCCTAATCTTCAGTTTTCAAGAAAGAATCATCCTGACTTTAGGTAGAAGTCTGTCTCTAGTAGGATTGACGATAGCCAGGGAGAAAGACCACAGAATTGATGATGTTTCCTAAGAAGACTTGCTTCTGAATGTTAATGTTGTTTGGATCCCAGCATAAGACCACCACTTTGTAAGGCAAATTCTGGCATCAACTTGATATTGTAGTGATGTTAAAACAGTATTTTTTTTCTAGTCTGACTCTTTTTGGCTTCACAATGAAATGTATTTCTAGTTCTGGAAGTTACTGTAATGAGGATTTGTCTTAGAACTCTGTTTTTGTGCTTGAATAGCATTATTTATGTGATTTGAGTTCTATGCTTTTAATTATGAAATACTCAATAACTTTGAAACTTAAATGGGTTTCTTTATGACTAACACACTAAACCTGAACACATTAAAGTACAGTTGGTAATTGGTTAAGAGTACTTCATATTGCGTCTTTGAAATATCCACACACACACACACAAATGATTACAAAAGCCTTTCTGAACATCTAATGGAAAACGTTCAGTTTAAAACTGCCCCTTAAAATCTTAAGAGAAACTATCAGTTATAGATTATGGTAGTCATAGTTCTTCCTGTTTTGCATGACTAAATTTATGTGGTGAAAGGCTGGTAATCAGTGTTGAAAAACAAGAAGACTATCACTCAAATTTTCCAATGTATTATGCATTTTATGTCCACTCAAGTTATGTTGAATGGATTTGAACTGCTATTCATATTTAAATTTATTTTACTTTATCGATAGTTACTTGATAAAACTTATCTGTATCAAACTTGTGTGTTTTTAAACTTATGTAGCATGTGTGTTAAATTTTATTTCTGCAGATAATAACCTAATCTCAGTGGTTTACAAAAAAATCATTTACTTCTAATCTGTGAATTAATGCTATTTGACTTATCTCTACTGGTCTGATGTGATGTTTATTCTTCAGAAACCAGCAAGCTCATTCATACATGTTCTTCTCATGGTGATGGTAGAAAGCAGGACAAGATGCTTAAGGGGGTGCATGTGTTCCAAAACTGATTTCATCATATCCTCCACACTCCACTGGTACAGGAAGATCTTAACATTAGTATTAATGACACAGAAAAGTATACTCACTTAGAATTTGAAGGAATAGGAAGTAATAAAAAGGCACATGTATTTGTTAACTAATAACATCATTTCTAGAATGCACATTAATGTTCAGTATGTTACACATAGTTTTGCATACATAGGAATTAGTCACTCTCATTCAACATATGTAACACACATGGAATTTTTGTCAATCCTTTCTAGTTGCTCTGAATAAATTTGTGAATAACACATAAGAAGAGATAGTAAGTAATTAGCCTCACTGAACACAAAGGTGATTAGAGGCTGCATTTAAAACTCTTTGTTGACTACTTTTGTGACAAACACTATGTTCAGAAACACAATGTATTACAGTTAATGAGGGGGCCTATCAATTCTAAGGAGTCCTTTACACAATGCAGCAACATTTAACATTAAATTAAAGGAACAAAGCTGATATGATTCAGAGATAGACGAGATCCAAAATGAAGTTTAATAAATATAGAGACCTTGGGGTAGAAAAAAAGATGCTTAAGGTCAGGGTGGAGATAAAGGCAAGGGATGTAATGTAAAATAGAGAGTGATGCAGAGTTTCGAGTATAAAGCATCCTTTGACAATGTTAAACTTTTGGAATTTATGTTTGTATCACTGAAAAGCAAAGAATTTCATACAGGGTTTGAGTGATTTAATCAGGATTGTACTTGTGAAAGGTCATGGTAACTGCTGAATGTGGAATTGATTAGACCTCACTAAGTCTTGATGAAAATCAGCAACTAAAATTCTCATACCCTGTGTGTAGGCTATGAATATGAAATGGCATAAATGCTTTAAAATGCCTTTGTTATTCTCTAGTAAAATTTGACACTTACATACCAAAGATCCAGTAAAATGTGTTGGGAGCATCTCTCACACAAGTACACCAGAAGACATATATAAAGACATTGATTTGTTGAAATGTCTTTTTATAAATGAAATCAATTATTTATTTAATTACTTATGCGCTTAAAAAATATAAACTTCCAAATATCTGTCCGTATCAGAATGGATAAATAAGTTGTGCTATGTTTATACAATGGACTATTATAGAGCAATGAAAATGTCAACAGTAGCAGTTTTACCATGTATCAATATCTAGAATATAATTTTTAGTGAAAAAATAGGTCATAGAATAATATGAATAGTATTATCCTATGGTTAACTATTTTTAGATGCAAGAAAATGAATGATACAATGAGGGAAATGCATAACTAATGTTTTAAAGAACTCTAGAGAATAAATGATAAAATAAAAGGATTATAGTCCATGTCTGGATAAAGACAAAATGAAATGGGAACAGGAGAAGTGGTTTCTTAAACTAGCTAATAGATAAATCAGTATTTAATTCTTATAACTTTATAGGCTTTCATAATTTTTGTTGATAAATGTTTAATGCAAAATAAAAGTAGATTACAAAAGGGTCAGTGGACAAACAAAAAAACATCAATTTAAAGTAGTGTGAATATATAATTGGTTGCTTTAGGCCAGTAATGGCAAATCTGTTAGACTTTCAATGTTACAAAGAGCCCACTATGACATGTGGGCTGCAAATTTGCCATCACTGCTCCAGGGTGAGGCAAGCAAAAGAAACAAGTAATGAAGACCTAGGAAGATAATCCTGGGAGGGACTCTGAAGGAGTAAAAATTTTGCATTGTAACTTTTATCAACTCACCTTGTAGGTTTTCCTGTCCTCTTCTTCTTGACATGACATTAGACTGTATGTGTTGATCCCTAGCCCTCTTTGCGTTGACTTTTGCAATGGCTGCCATTCCATCCAAAAAGTTCCTTTATGACAGACTCCTCTTTCCTATTTTAGTGCTCTTTTGATACCTTCCAAAACTTTTCATTTTTGATATATGATTATGCTAAAAATTCTTGGAAACATAAGTTGTAAATTTATGTGTTGACATTTGGACACTAGTCCTTTGGGAAGAAATTAGGCTATACGAGGTCAAGAGGGTGGGGCTCCCATGATGATGGGATTAGCAGCATTTTAAGAAGTAAGAGACCCATGTTCCTCTCTTCTACTCTTTCATGATGCCTTCTACCATATCACAGAAAGGACTACACCAGATGCAGTGTCTTTCATATTTGGCTTACCAACCGCTAGAACTGTAAAAATGAAATACCTGCTCTTTTATAATTATCCAGTCTCAGGTTTCTGTTACAGTTGCAGAAAACAAGCTCAATATATTTATTATAATTGTCCTCATAAAAATAAATGGAAAAGAGGATCCAGAAAATTTTTTCAGGTAAAATAAAGAAATAAGCTGATGGAATCCTGGTAAGATGACATTTAAAGAATAGCAGAGTATAAATGAAGTCATCCAACTCTTTCTGATTGGAGAGTAGCTGTGTGATAAAACTGGCTTTGTTATTCTTAATACTATCCAAGTATTCCAGAGACTCCTCCTAAACACTCTATCTAAAATTTCTGTCTCCCATATACCCACTTTATCGCCACTACTCTGTTTTCTTTTTTCATATTTTTAGAGTCTTTGTTCTATCAAACTATGAGCATTTTATTTCTGTACTTTGTTTTTTTTATCATAGCACATAGATAGCTGACAAGTTTACAAGTATATTTATTTTGTATTTTGTTCAATAGAGTGTATGCTCCATGAAGATAGAATTTACTTTTGGTTCATTTTTTGCCCCACAAAATATAGTTTCTGTCTTTATAATACTACCTGGTACATCATCACCATCATCATCAACACTTAGTAGTTCTTAAATGAATGGGTAAATAACATATACATACAACAAAGTTACAAGATGGTTATTTTATGGAATTTATTTATTGTAATTTTTAAAAATACTGCTTGCAGAATGAAATTCCCCTTTTGTATCATCAATCTCTGGAAATTGAAGCTAAACTGATTCTTTACTCATTCTTGCATTAAAACCAATAGTACAGGTTTTGTCCCAATGAACAAATTTGCTTTTTTCTATTGTCTTTACATCATTAAACTGTGCCCCTAAGACATGCAAGTCATACTGAAAAATAGCCATTATTTACTTGAAAATTAATTTGTGTCCAAGTTCCACACTGGTCTTATTTTAGCAGTAACATGTTGGGATAAAAGATTATTGCCCACCCCTGTCTTGTTATTCTTTTTTTTTTTTTTTTGCCACTTAGGCCACTGAGCTAAATTCCCAGCCCTTGTCTTGCTATTCTTAAATTGGTATGTTTGTACATCGTATTCAGGTGCAGCTACATCAAAACGGTAAGTGCATTTTTAAAAGGCCAGATCTGAATCAGTACCATAGTGAGACATGTAGGCTAGGGCACTATTTAAATTGTCAGTATACTTTTGTGATTATTGAAATGAAAAGAAAAAGGAAAAAAAGTCAGTGGAATGTTCAGAATCTGGGTATAGTTCATAATTTTATCTTATCTTCCATGCATTCTTTCTGCCTCTCCCCAACCTTTTGATTAATTTTGCTATCTCAATCTTCGCTTGAATAATTATATCAGTTACTTTTTAACTTTAAAAATAAGGAATTGTACAAACTGTCCACTGATGGTCATGTGACTTTCTCTAGAACTTGATTTTAGCCAAAAGACATTTAAAACAAGATATGGAGGGGTGATTCCTACGAATGGCATTACTTTGATAGACTGCCCACTATATTCTCCTGCTAAACCTCCAGCTATTTCATTTTTTCTGAAGTTCCGGAAGAAATCTCAATCCTTCTAATGAGGTCATGTTTTTGTTACCCTAGTGCTTTTTTTTATTCCACTACTTATAGCAAAAACAGTAATAAATCAGAAGCCCTTTATGTGATCCTTTTTACTACCTACAACTTGAGATATATATATATATATATATATATATATATATATATATATAATTTGTTCATTGGGACAAAACCTGTACTACTGGCTTTAATGCAAATAAGATCTATATGTATATCTATATATCTGTATCTATATATTTATATCTATGATATGATATGATAGAAGAAAGTAAATAAAAAATTATGCTGTGATGTCTTTATTTAATTTGCCAATACATTCTGGATTTGGGGATTGTTTAAAAGCTTCGAAAATATTCACTGAACCAAAAATGTCATGTAGAATAGTACTCTGTGATTTAAAATACTATAACAATCTCATACATAAGAAAAGTTTCTTTGTCTAAGGTCAGATGAAATATCTCATTGTAGGCAAGAGTGTTACTAGATATTCATATGTGACAAATGGCTTTCTCTTAGCCACTCTGACCCCTTCATTGTCCATCACCCCAGCATTGGATATCAGCACTTTTGTCCTTTGAATGCATTAGTCATTCATGAATAATGACATAAAAGCTTAGCAATGATTCAGAAAGAGAACCTTTTATTATACTTTTCTAACAACGATTAATATCTATAGCACTCAGCAGTTTTCTAATTTTCTTTTATAAAAGGACACGCTATAACTACATGACAAAATGGCATGCAGTCCACACTATTACCAGTTGCATCAGTGAGAAAGAGAAAGAGAAAAATGGAAAAGCAGACTATACTACTAGCAAACACAAGAGGATTTTGAGTAACAAAATTTAGGAGTGAAGGGTGATCACTGAGTTTACAATTACCAATTTCAATGTAAATGGACCATAGCAGAACAAGAGTTATTTTTTCATCTAAGTGTTTTGGGAATACTTCAAGAAACAAAATATTTAAACTATTAGAATTTTGAAGGTAATGTAGAGAAAATATTGAAGCTAATGTAGAGAAAAGTAAAGTTATATATTTGCAAAATATTTGGAGAGATATTTTCTAAGCATATGGAATACAAATTACTAGTTAATTAAGTGAAATATTATTTTTAAAACTATTTTTTCTGAACCTTTCAACAGGAACATGAAGAAACAATGTTATTTGAATTCGTGAGGTTATCATAACAAAAACAAAAACCATCAAATTATGAGTTATATAGAAAAATATATAACTATTTTAACTACTTTGTTTTTCCTTTAGAAAATAATTACTTATCTCTCATTTTTCCATAGATTAAGGTATTTTGTTTTGGTTTATTTTGCTTACTCTCAATTTAATATGTATCACCAAAAAACTCCAATGTAATGCCATTAAGAACTTTAAGATTTTTACTGCATAAAAGAGTTCAAAATTTTACTTACCTAAATGTTTTTAAACAAGTTTTAAAGACTAATAAAAGCTCAAATTTTGATTTTTATTGTGAAATGCTGCTCATTATTGATTCTTCAATACTAAGGAATTTAAATTTGTTTATGGAATAAGAAAGCAATACAGTTACAGAATAATCTGCTTTGCAATAAGTGTAATAATTCATGGTAATAAGTACTGACATCTATTATTAATCTGTTAGGTTAACTGTAATTATACTTAGAGATTACAAGAAATTTCCAAGAAAGACAATTTGTCTTTACTATAGTATGTTTCTAACTTGCGAAAATCATCGAACTGATCTTTTAGCTGCAGTGCTCTATTAATAAACTCTTAAACACTTCCAAAAGCTTAGAAGACAAACTTCCAAGATTAATTTCTTCATTTATAAACAAGACTAGAAGTTTAAGAAATTGTTTAAATGAGCAACAAGCTTCCATAGTTTTTAAGTATGCGTTTCTCAATCTGTGCTATCAATCCTTGTAGAAACAAGAGAAATCTAATTGAATAAAGGTACGAAAATTACTAAGCCTGCGATCTGAGTTCATATAATCTGTCCATTTTTTCTAATGTACCATAATTGATGAAGAAACAAAGTTTCTATTGTGTTTGGTTCAGAATCTGTTAGAAGTACATTTCTTTTCTTTTTTAAAAAGTTTTGCTAGCAAAGTTATATGGAGATTCTATGATAAGGATTTTGTTGTTTTTGATAGAAAAGACAATCTATGTAATGGCTAAAGCAGTAATTGACTGATATTTGCTTTCATCCCAAACCGTAAAATAATTATTATAACAACCATCAGTTTATTGACGCACAATATAAATAAATGGAAAATTTATACAGCAAAGTGTTATATCAATTTCTCATTCTAATATATTTCTAAAACGCGGTGGTTATTGTGAACTTTGTGGATAATGTTTTTTTCACAGATGTCACAAAAGAAAGGGATGTATCATTGAAATAATTGAAAACCTCTGAGGTTTTCTGACTTTTGGTGAGTAAAAAAGAGAAATATTATGATAAAAAATGAAGAATTCATAGTTTTTATATCACATGACTATCTGCGCTACCTATTTGCTCATTCTGTTAATCTGACCTCCATTGGGCATACAACCATTGTTTTCTCCTTTTTCTTTTCTGGAAAAACTAGCAACCACTATTACTCTCTGAATTTCTAAAAACCTGAATTAATCAAATGTTATCCTCTTCTAGGTTTTGGTCAAATACTGATTTCAATAATTGTTTCTATTTGTTTTCTATCCCTTCAGAAAAAGTGTTGAGTAAGTCTTTTCAATTCAAGGGACACCATTACTTGTATCACATACATACAGTGCTATAGCATGCTATTCTAATGCCCTATTTTTCTTCTCTTTAAAAGAATTTACTTACTCTAGTTGGCATTTATGTTGGATTTGTATGACTATTTTAAAAATAGCATTTTATGTATTTATTCATTTAAACAAACATAGCTCTGGATATAATATCATTTTTTCTATCTCCTTTATTCTATTTTTATCAGCATCATTTAAATATAACTTGCAAACCATACAATCTATTCCTATATAATTCAGTGAACTGCAATATATAGAAATGTATAACCTTTACCACAGTCAAATTGTAGAACATTTTTATTAGCACTAAAAGAAATATTTTTGTCATTTATAAT
The DNA here is from genome assembly GCA_004365215.1 of Cuniculus paca. NCBI lineage: Eukaryota > Metazoa > Chordata > Mammalia > Rodentia > Cuniculidae > Cuniculus > Cuniculus paca. The sequence continues at coordinate 3,631 of RJWT010013652.1, read as the reverse complement.
AATTCACTATATCATAAGTTTTATGGTAACAACCACTGATCTAATATCTGTATATATTTGTATTTTAGGAAAACTTATATAAATAAACATTGCAATGTTTTAAGGAACATATCTGCTGCAAGGCATTTACAATATTTACCAGTTCTCCAATGTTTGGGCTCCTATACCACCTGTGTTACTGTTGTCTGCTACCAAAATGATGTTGAATAAATACTCCTTCATGGATCTAATCTTAATCATAACTTGAGAATATACAGAAGGCTTTATAGTCATGGTTTATACACACACTTCATTGACTACTGATCTCCAAATTTTCTACAAAAATGAATATAACAGTACACCCACTGCCAACACCTATTGATGTTTACTTATCTCTACTATCACCAAAATTTAGTTGCATTGGAGTTTTAAAAAATTTGGTGATTGAAACAGTACAGTGTTATTAGTTTTAATTTTTAGTTGCCTTAATTATTGCAAGCAAAAATCACGTTTAAAAATACCTAGTCAATGAGGTTTCTCTTTCGTTAAGTCCATATTTACAGTCTTGTATTTTTCCATTGCATTTTCTTATTCCTAAATGTTGTTACAGTTTTAGTATTGTTCAAGAGTTCCTTACATATTTTAATGTTAACTTATTTGATGTCAAATAGCTTTCCCGAATTTACCACTATCAGGATTGTTGTTTATACGCATGATTAAACAAAAATAAATTCACTATTTATATCTTTTATATGCTCTGTGAATAGAATTGCAGAAATGTTGCTCTAAGGCCTACACTTAACAGGATGTATTTTTCAGACACTTAGAAAAATACTTGTCTTAAATAGTCCTCAAATCAATCTCCCATCGATTGTTGTAAATGACAAATAACTTTGTACTTTAAATGTGAAAATAAATAGATGCAGTAAGAAATTGAGTCTATCAAGATAATAAAAAATTAATGATGCTGTATTTAGAGGTAAATGTGTACTGTGACTTAATGTAACACATTATTTTGAAACTCTTTTAGGAGCAGAAATAATAACATTTAATATTGTCAATTTTTATTTGTATCTTAGCCATATGAACATTTCAGCAGATAGTGTAACTGTTTTGAGATACCATAAGATTATGAAATAATTGGTAAGAGGATCTGTTACTGTAGGTCATAGCTTCAGTAGCAAAATTCAAGCCAAAAAATTTAAACATTATTGAATTTTGGAATCAATGTTTATTGACAAAACGAATTCATTGTATTCTATTAAAAAATCACATGTATTTGCCTCCATTAAAGAAACTGTTAAAGATATACCAGTGAGTCAATCAGAATGTATTAATATGTTTATTGAATACATTGATGCTGATTTTAAGCCAAAGTGTCCTTTCTCTCTCTGTCTCTGTCTCTGTCTCTGTGTCTGTTTCTGTCTCTGTGTCTGTCTCTCTGTCTCTCTGCCTCTCTCTCTTTCTGTCTCTCTGTCTCTGTCTCTCTCCCTCTATTGTTTTCCTATGGAAGTAAAAATTCATAAATCTGTACAGAATGGCATTTCCTAAAATAGTTTGATCTTGAAAGCTGTCCAGAGATAGGTCAAAGTCTCAAAAGATATTAAGGAATTACTTCCTTCATTTTAATCATCTGTGCCATTTACAATTTTACTACCTTTAGTGTTGCATATTTTAGACAGTTTTATTCTTATAATTGAATTCAATATGCCACAGGATAGTTCATATTTGAAGAAGACTATTAATTATGGCTGCTGCAATTATACACCCAAATGTTTAGCAATACCTAAACTGCTTATTTTCACAAATTATGTTGAAGATTTTCTTAATACTTGTGTTGTGCAGACTGAAAAATATTAATCAGTTCTTTTTTTATTTATTCATTTTTTTTTGATGAGCAGTATGTTTTTATTGAGAGAAAGAAAGCTTCTGTCTGAGAGAGAGACAGAAGGGGTCCCGAGTGGGTTGCCAAAGACTCTGGCTTTCCTAGGGACTTTTATAGGGTAAAACCATGAGGTGAGGTGGTCCAAGATGGGGAAAACCTGGGAACTCGCAAGGCAAACAGGCATAAGGTGGGACAAAACTAGGGTTAACCAATAAGATTCATTGTTCAGGTAAAATTGACCAAATCAGGGATGAATAGGGAAGTGAGTTATGCATCAAGCAAGCATTCTTAAGGATCAGTGACTCTTCTTGGAAGGGACTGGGATGGTCAGGGTGATCCATATCTGTTTAGAATGTCAATTCCTGTTATCTATACTTAGAGTGTGGTTGTATTTGTTTTGCCTTTTGTCTTGAGATCTGGCTTACAGCAGGAGGTGTCTGTCTCCTCCAAGGTCACAGGACATCTGGTCTTCTGTGCGTTCTTGAGGGGCTGGCCCTATCTGACTGCTTATAATATTTCTAACTAACTCAGGTGCCTGTAACATTCCCCTCTCTGAAGAAGTATCCCAAACTGCCGTGAGGGAGAAATGGGTGATTATCAATCTGGCTTCTTCAGGCTGAAAGGGGTCATAACTGCTGAGCGGCAGTCAGAGATATCCTACAGAGGGTCTATCTAAAGGCCTTTGATAGACACCAAAACTTCAGATGACATTGGACAATCCAACAGCACAGGAAGTACTTGGGTAATTGTAAAAACTGAATGCTATGGGTACATTCCTGATCTTTCTTCTAATATCTCAATAGCTGTTCAAGGTATTACATGACAAATTAATGACATGTCAGATTCTAAAATTTCCTGGACTCTGTCATTGTCATCCTTATGGGAAGCAATTACTAGCTCCTCTTGGTGGAAATCTTTTTTAACTATACTCTTTATTATTCTCTTGATTTTATTATTTAGGTCATGCATACTTGTTTCTTTGGCTTTGTAGTAATCAGTTCTTGAGTCATCTTTCTAGTGCTAATCTTTTGCTTATCAATAAATTACAATCACATAATTAGATATCTGTAAGATAAACTTCAATAATGATATGAAGTCAATAATATCCATTAAATACCTTAGTTCACTTTTCTGGATAGTATAATCACAATTTTTATTGAATGAATGTATTTACTATCAGCTATCTGTATCTTCAGTTCTGCATTAACAGATCTAACTAACTGTGGATTGAATATGTTGAACAAGATTACATCTGTACTAAACAAGCACAGAATTTTGTTTCTTGTTATTAGTCCTTCATGCATTATGTCTTGGTTAATTTTCTCTCATTAGTGGGACAAAATCCCTGACACCCAAAATGAAAGAAAAAAAGGTTTATTTAGTTCATTATTTGTGGAGGTTTCAGTCCATAGTCAGCTGGCTCCAATGCACGGTGGCATGGCACCAGGGCAACATTTCGAGGCAGCAGCCAGCAAAAGGAGCCAGAACAAAAGGATGAGGGGGAGAACAAGCTTCTTCTCCTCCCTTATATTGTAAGCAGGCCACCCCCACACCCAGGGCAGCTATAGCACTCACACCACCTCTGTGCCCTCCTCTTGTACAGGATGAGTATATTTACAAAGTAAGGATCCTGCCTCTCTGCTCATTCTCTCTGTTAAACTTCTAAACTTTTCAAGTTTTCACAATATACAAGCCATAACACACTATAAGAAGTTTACATAACACTTACATTGCAGTAATGCACAGATTACTTGAGGCTATGCACTA
>RJWT010013651.1:0-21631 GCA_004365215.1 Cuniculus paca | reverse complement strand
TTTAAAAAAACCTCCTCTTCGGAAACACTGGCCATATAACAAATATTGGTATCTTGTGACAATATGCAATGCAAAATACTGGCATTCTTGAGAATCTCTCTGGATTTTCTTTCCCTTCTATCATGCATAGGGTTTTGGGGCCCTTATCACACATATTTTTCCTCCTGAGTATTAGTGTTCTGCTTTTTCTCTTTCTATAGATATCCTCCAGTCATCAAAGTAGAGATGATTCTATCTTAAAAGCCTAAATAGTAAAGTTATTTATTGAGGGTGCTTTGCTTAGCTTATATTATATAACAAATCATCCCCCACCTTGCTAGCTTGAAACAGCAGTGTTTTATTATGGCTCATAATTCTTCAGTGTGGCTGCTGGTTTCGGCAGGGCCCATTTATACGGCTGTATTCAGCGGAGGAGTCGGTGGGGTCTGACAGTTCAAGGTAGCTTCACTCATATCTATCAGCTCCCACAAGCCCGGTGCCTCAGTTCTCTGTTAGTTCATCCCTCACCCTCCGGGAGTCTAGATGGCTTTGCAGTAGGACTCTCAGGGGAGTGCCTGCATCCTGCATGGTCTGTAGTAAACAAAGGCAAAGCTTCCTAAGGTTTAGCCTTGGAAGTTTCATGAGGTTGTTGCGGTCTATTGTTCTAAGCAGGTCAAAAGGCCAGGCTGTATTTATAGGATTGAGAAATAGACTTCTTGACTGCAAGAAGGTGGGGGAGGAAAACTTAGCTCTCTTTAGAAGTAATCTACCAGAGAGGGTTCTACATGATCATGTTAATTAAGTGTCTTGTCTTGTCAGAACTAAACTTAAGGTACCTAAAACCCCAACACAGTGCGATGCCTCTGGCTACAGCCTCCTCAAAGTCAGAATCTAAGCCTTTCTTAGATTATAACACAGCTCTTGGTGCTTGAGCTGCATTAGCAATCCTTTTATCCCTATGTGCAAGTAAAAGTTTGGGAAGGTATTAAAAAAGGGTATATATATATATATATAGTGACATTATTTCCCAAATGGAAAGAATAACGTGGAAAAAAAAATTCAGTGAGTTACTATGCCAGAAGCTGATGTGTTCAGAGGGTCCATGCAGTGACACCATCAAGGTTTGCGATGGAGAATACGATTAGGACTCGCAGAGCCATTCGGATGCCCAAGCCTTCACAGGGAGCCCCGGGCAGCAGCTCCACACAGCAGCAGTCTTGGCAGAAGGGGATGGGCAGCTACACAGCCGTAGGTCATGGGCAGGCCCAGACTGGCCCTCAGAAAACTGGAACTCTGACTTGCACTACTACCACTCCTTGTCATCTGACCACGAACCTGAACCTGCGTCTGTCCCTGCGTGGTGTACTGTGACTGTTCACAGGACATGCAGAAAGCATTTTAGATGTCTCTGAGAAAACAAAATAATAGAATACCAGAACTGTGACTCCCCCAGCATTTTGGCTACTGCTGATCAGTGGGATACTGTAAGAAATTTGGGTGTAAATTGAAACTTAACCCTGTTTTAAAAGATTTCATTTAAAAAATTATCATTATCAAGTTATTACATTGAATTAGGACCTGAAATTTCATTCCATAGTTATACTAAATGAGAGTAAAAAAATATCATGTATTTTTAAATAAATCAATGATTACCACCTTCTTAAAAGATTTTATGGGGATATTTTGAGGTATTAGATGCTTACTTAATGTTTTTTTCCAGATTCACATTTTGATCTAATGAAAGATACAGAAAAATAATACTGTCTTTCTCTTTCTGTGTGTATCTATTGTTTGTGTATATGTGTGGAGGGTGAGATGTATGTAAGCAATCTACCTTACATCCAAAGCGATGTGTGCTTCCACTGGCTGTCTGGTTGTTGATCTTCTGTATTGGTTATAGTCAGTGGCTAGGCGTACCCAGGATGATACATCACAGCCGTAGAACTCTTTTCATTCCATCTAGTACTCATTCCTCACCTGTCCAGGCTCCTCTCCTGGTATTCTGCCTCCCTTTCTGGAATTAACTTATATATGACTTTAAAAGGCTATACAATCTGTCAGAATTGTTTTGCTCTTGAATATAACTTGTGGTACTTTAAAGAATGTACAGTGTCCAGAACTGTGAACAGTCAGCTGGAAAGGAGTTAATAGCAAGGTCACGGTGATGGTGAAATGATCCAGTAGGCTGTCAGAGTCAAATGTACAAGGTGGGGTTAGCGCTCGCCAAACTCAAGTTTCAGAATCCTCAAGTCCAGATCTCAGACTCTGACATATTATCCTCCCTCTAAACTCTCCCTAGTAGCACAATGCACACTCTAGTACGGTAAGCCGTGTGATATTGAAAGTTCTGAAAAAGGAGATGAAACGCAAACCACTCCTGCAGGATGTAGCAGAACAAGTAGGACAAAACCGCTGATGAGCAGAAGGGTGGCACCTACCGCCTCTGAGGGCAGAGCAGTTAAATTAATCTTTTCCAAATGCGACTAATTGGATCAACTGCAAAGTCAATAGAGATAAGGCTTATTAGATTATAATATTCATAAGTGGGGAAGGCTCAGCAAGTATCAGGTTGGATGGAAAAAAGGGAAATTCTACCAGGGTGAGGAATTAAACATACTGGAACTTTGAGCAAGTATTAAAGTATATAAGTGACTTCCAGCTTAAAAATTCTGAGAGGTGTCCTAATTATGACTGCAAATGAAGGTTCAGCAATCTATTCCTACTCCAGAAATGCTGATACATCCTACCTGGAGATCAGCTTCATTTGACACTTCTGGTACACTACCTCCCTTGAATCCATTTGTGGATTCCACACATTCTTGTGAGTACCTACTTATGTGGTCCACATTCATCTCGGTATCACAGGAACTGTAAATCCAGACAGAAAGCAGAATGGCCTCTATGCTATGAAGAGAAGTTGCCGGTATTATATAAGCTAAGACAGCCTTCCTTCAAGCAAGTTGGAAGAAAACCTGCCTGCCTACCTACCCAGCTAGTTTCTCTCAAATATTTGTGTTTTTTTGGTGTCTCTATGGCCGCCATGTCCTAACATCTATTGTTATATGCAAAGATGTTTAAAGAAATAAAACATGAGTGCATACATTTATTCTCAACTAGATTAACTCACCTGGCTGTTTCTCAAAATCATTAGAGGTCTTCCCAATCCACCAAATTTACCATCCTAAATTGATGAGTACTCATGGGCAGGCTATATATATATATATATATAAATAAAAGTTGTATCAGTAGTGAGATTCTGAAGAAATCTCAATTGTGACTTGGATACTCTCTTCCACACTGGATACAAAGACACACAGTACCTTCAATCTCTCTTTGCAATTTATACAAGTAATACAAGTTTCCTTTTAATGGGTTCCCTGACAGTAGGCAGGTTTTGCATCTTTAAGGTAACTTCTTTTGTCTGAAGACTGATCTGGGAACAAGTCTGTCCCCTGCCCAGAAGTGGGGCATCTGTTTTCTGAGGATAGAGCTCCAGAACAAACAGTATTGAGACAGAATGCTCAAGGTGCTTCAGGGTGCTGAATGGTATCAGTTGGACTTCAAAGTATTGAAATATTTCTGTAAGACCCCTACCACCAACTCATAAAAAGGTGCCACATTTGAGAGTCTCTATTCCTGGGCTCTTGGGGGTCCAGGGAGCCAAAGAACCACTCAGCCTTCAAGGTAGACAATGTGGGGAATTACTGCTCTTAACTATATGATTGCTAAGTCTAATTGGGAAGTGTGTCATTTCCATCAACAGTAAGAATAGATATTATCAAGTCCTTTTTCCCTTTTTTTTTTTATTGGTAAGCAAAGATACCAGAATCCACCATCCAGGTTTGAGTCAGACTTCTGCATGCCACTCATTTCATGTTCTTTAACTTTGATCAGCTTATCTAAAAATCGGAGGTAATAATTCCAACCTGACAAGTCCAGTTTGAAGAGAAACAATAATTCATGTGATGCACCTCACACTGAGCAGGCTCTTAGCAAATGATAGTGTTATTTTCAATTTAAAATGCAAGACAATAATATCCTGATTCTTGGGAAGCTGTTACATCTATTTGGATGGCCTGTAGAGAGCCACAGACTTCTACCGTGTGTGTGTGTGTGTGTGTGTGTGTGTGTGTGTGTGTGTGTGCATGTCTTTATAGAACTCTACTGTTAAGAGATTTTTTAAAACCTGCCTGTAATTAGGAGTCACATATTTCATTTTTCCAAATACTCTTCAACATAATTTGGGCCATTTTATTTTAGGACTGTGGGTAAGTTACTTAATCATTTTTCTACCTGAAGTGTGCATTTTTCTATAGTGTGCATATTTCTTCCCCAAAAAGGCTGAAACTCTTAAGCTGGCTGAACTGTGTTACCCACAGGAAACCCTCAAGAAATGCTTGCTGGGAGAACGATAAGACTTAGTTATTGCAGAGTTTTGTTTGGTTCATTGTTTAGTGTTCGTGCGTGTGTAAGTGTGTGCCATGTGTGATTGATCGTTTGTTTTGTCTTCCAAAGTTTTGTGCAGTTTTGAAATTACCCAAGGGATAGCTATTTGCAAGCACCATTTATTATCCAGAAATGCAAAGATAGAAAAAATATGTTTGTAAAAGACAGGAGGATTGTTGAAAAGGGGTGATGTGTGCAAACCAGACTTGGGGTCCAGTCTGTGTCTGAAGACCTTGTCGCAGCTGGGCCAGGGACAGTGTGGCGCCAGTCTGCCACTGCCTGCCCCACAGAGGGAAAGGACCTGGTAGAAGCCTTCGAGATGGCCCACTTTTGTACATGAGCTGAGATTTTATGCTGCACATATTATTCATTCTGATAGCACATTTAAAGTCCTGAGGAATAGAACAAGAAAGTAATAAATGTGTGAGCGGTAACATCCCCTAAACTGTTTATCTGCTCTTTCAGGTGAACTTAGAACAAAGGACCCGCCATTGCGGTGCATGGAAATAAAAGAATTTAGGACATAAAGCTGAAAGCCAAAGAGGGCCAAAGCATATTGTGGTCAGATGAACTGGACACTACAATATCAGAGACTTGTTGAAGAGCCTCTGTGCATATTTCCTCAGGGACAAATTCAGAAGTGCTTTATGCCTTGAATAAAAATGTGAAGTTCATACTGGTTTAGCCTACATTTCAGATAAGCACAGTCCAAAGATTGGACTTTAAGTTATGGACACCACAAAGGCTGCTTCCCTTTTTCTTTAACATTTCCATATCTTTTGTGTCCTATTTGAAACGCAAAAAAGTAAAGCAATGGTATAATGAACCCCCATGTACCCATTACCCAGCTTCAACAATGAGCAACCCAAGGCCAACCTTGTTTCATCTATACCCTCCCTACTTTGCCCCTCTGGATTATTCTGACAAATCCCACTTCACTACCTCAGTTTACCTATAAACTATATATATATATATATAGTATCTTTCAAAGATTAGAATTCTATTCTTATACCTAGCCACAATACTCTTGATATAATCAGATACCCAGCTCTACTTTCTGCCTAATCAATTCACAAGTTAATTGTATACAAGCTGATATCCACTTGAAAATGACAACTGCCGTAGATAGACAGCCAACATCTCTAACCCTTGTTAGTTAGATTTAAATTATTGATAGAGAAGAGTGTCTACCAGAGGTTTGAAGGACAAAAGTCTATTTCAGTCAAGAAAGTGATTCACTTTTAGGAGAATTTGCTTTCCCCAGTGTACTTAAACAGCACATTTAATCCATCCACTTAACTAAAAGCGATGAAATGCCTGCACATGGAAAATTGAAAGCATTTTATTTTTAGGACCAAATCGTAGAATTCTATACCTGACCAAGAAACGTCACAGAAATCTAATAAACCCAGCTTGACCAAGCCAGCAGTTGACTCATTTGATGGTTCATTAAAGAAAAAACATCTTGAGTTTTTCACTGGAAAATCAGAAATACAAACTATGGGGTAGAAATATCGAATGCTGAGATTGTTTCTACAGTACCTTAGCAGTCTAGATCATGGTGTGTGTGTGTGTGTGTGTGTGTGTGTGTGTGTGTGTGTGTGTGTGTGTGTGTGTGTTTAATTCTATTGTTACTGCATGTATAGATTCATAGCTTTACTATCACAATCAAGACACAGACTGCTCCATTGCAAAGACCTCTGCACTGTCCTTTCCAGCCCTGGTGGTTTCAAACGTCTGATTCATGACCCATCTGTAACAAGAGCATTTAGAGGTGGGTCCAGACATAAATCTCAGGGCCTCACCTAGGAAAGGTTGAATCAGAGATGCTGAGGGCTGGGCCTAGGAATCCCCATGTTAACCAACTGATTCAGGAAACTGTATTTATACTGTGCTGAGGGAGCCTTGGTTATATTTCAACATTCTGCCAATAGTGTGTGTTTTACTTAAAACCAGGCCTGAAGGCACACAGCACAAAGAAAAGTGTTGCATCCAAACATAATGGTTATAGTCCAAACTCAAATAGAAAAGCTATTTTGGGTTTAGGGGAGAAAAGAGATGTGTGTAATATTTAGAAAAGTGATGTGTATAGCTGCACTGTATTATCCAGCTTTCAGTCACTATAATGAAGTAAACAAACAAACAAAAAAAAGAGGCTTATTTTAGTTCATAGCTCTGGATGTTTAAGAATTCACATCTCATGATGGCCTTCTCACGGGCAGAGTTGTGAGGGGGCACAGATGTCATGTGGTCAGAGATGTAGGCCAGCCAGGTCTCTCTCCTTCTTACAAAGCTGCCAGTATTTAGTCCTAGGGGCCCACTCTGATGACGTCATCTATTCCTAATCACTTCTCAGTAGCCAAGCCTCAGAACACCATGGTCGGAGCAAGTCCCGCCCTCCTTGTCTCACAATTTGAATCAAATCTCAATACACGAAGCCTTGGAGGGTGCTTCAATCACACCCAAACCACAGTATGCACGCAATTTTAATCAGCCAAATTTGCAAAATTTAGACTGCGAACTCCCAAATGTACAACATGTAACAAACTGCCTCACAGTTCCTACTTAGGAACTTAATTGCACAAAGTATTTAACTGTCCTCATAATTGTAAGTCTGAGGTGCATATTTTACAGCTAAAAGAACGTTCAGAGGAAAAAAATACATCACCATAGGCACAGCTGGCGAGCAGCTGTGCTGAGACTCAAACGCACCAGCAGGTACACCTTGTTCACACTCTTTCTGTGATGCCCAGATTTATATATAAAGCACAGTGTAGCTACAGTAGGTTGATATTTCTCCATTCTTTTCTATTTTTTGTAACTAAAACTTTACCATCATATGGCTGCTTCTTTGTCCTCCTCCTTTTGGGGGTAGTATTATGATAGGATAGGGCCAAACTGCTTAAAATGAGCTATAAGACCAGTTAAGTATAGAAATTGAGAGTCCACGTCTAAGAGCTTCATAGCAATCTGACATTGTAGCAACCTCCAAACAGTGATCAGCGTGTGTGTCTCACTGGACAGAGCACAAGCCAATTTCGAATGCCAAACTGGAAGTGTGCGTCACACGTGACTCCCGCCACATGCTGATCATGTGTGGCGGACCCTGCACTGGTTAGTGATGGGTGGGAGAATGAAGCCTTCCCTCAGCTAGTTTGCAAAGCACTCCATTCCGCAACTGAAAATGTTAAAGGTGTAACCACCGCGTTTTGCTTCCTGGTTGCATGTGGTGCAGGGAAGACAGAAGCTAATCAGCCTCTCAGAAGCTGTTCAAGCCCCCCAGAGCTGTAGATGCAGCCTTCGCTGACTTAGCAAGCCTTCCTCAGACTACTGCAACCATCATACCAGCTACTTCCCTCAGCACAGTCTTCTGCTGATGGCAGCCGTGACATGTTCAGTTAGCTCAGAATAATCAGGAAGTGGAATGGGAAGGAGATCCTGAGAGAGAAGGAATCTGACAAAAGTTTTACCCCAGGCTTGCAGTGGGTGTCACTGTTCGAACTCTTCTGCTCATCATGCGCACCCTCAGTGTGACCACTGGTCCCTCCCTGGCCTGATGTTATGATCAGTGCAGAAGCCTTCGACTTGAATCTGACTCCCCTTTCCTCCCCAGCCCAGGCTCCTCCACCCACTTTTACCTGAAAGTGTTGCTTAAAAGCATCAACTTTCTCTGATGCCTATTATGATACACTGAAAACTCATGCCAAACCTGGGGCAAAAGAGATTATGCAAATCATTTCACTCATAAAAACTGCATAAATCACATACAGTCACTGCCATTTTTCCTAAGAAAGAGCAAAATTCAAGAAGGAACAAAGTTTAAGAAGACAAGAAGTTTAAGAACAGCTTATAAGAGAGTGGGCAAAGATTTGATTTCAAGCTGTATGTTTTTAACCACTTCAGATAAACAAACACTCAACAGTTAACAGATTCCTGTAGTGAGTCACAAATAGGTCCACTCTGAAGACAAGAAGACTGAACTGCAGAGTGGACCTTACAGCCTGGAGTAAGACGAGTTCTCATGACTCGGAGCAGGGCCCTTCAAACGAATGCTCCTGGTGAGACTCTGCTTCTCCTTCTGTCACTGTTACCCACAAATGCCCCCATGACACTGCTGTAAAGACATGAAGTACGCTGGGCAAACAGAGATTGACTTAAGCTGAGTATCTCAAAGAAGGCAACAGCAAAACACACCGTGGCATGTGGAGCTATGTGTGCTCAGAGCTTCTGGATGGTGTTTTTATCTTGGTTAATATTTGATTTAGCCTCTTTGCAGATAAAGGCCAAGTGAGATTGTTCAGAAAGACAGGAAACTGAACTACATTTCAAGGAATAGGATAAAATAGAAGAATGTTAGTGCCTAAGACGATGCCAGTATATTAAAAACTCTATACCCAACATGAAAATATCATAGCACTTATGAGCAAAGTTACTGAGGCGTAGAATTTGGCCTTTGTTAAATTTTTTAATAAGTCAATATGGAATAAAAATCCAAATTCTGAGATTCCAAAAACAGCCTTAAAACCACTTTTACGGGCAAGGAATGTTTTTTAGTGATTATCAGTCCATTACTCTCTTGCCTGTGCTTGGGTAGGGAAAGTGAGACTGCCAATGACACCTCCTGTTCTAGGCCCCCGGAACTGCTCCTCTCTCCCTCCCTAGGCCTGAGGGAGAATTTCTGGAAGGTAATTCTAGAAGAAGGATGAAGTTTCTAGGGTGGAAGCAAGAGGAGAAATCCTGAGGATTTATTACATTTCCATGGGTTTGCTGTTGTTTCTCTAATTCTTAATGCTTTTGCCTAACAATTCGCTGACTTAGGGATTAACCTGACTCAACTTTAAGGTGTATCTTGAACTGACTCTGTCAAAAGAGGAGCTGCAATCTCATTACTGCGCCCTCTACCTTCCTTGGTTCCAGCTCCTGCTGTCTGGAGGAGGTGACTTGAGTCCAACATTGTCCTGAGCCATGCAGACGACTGACGTTGAGATGGGAAGCGCTTTCCTTTGGGGAGCTCCACGCAGTCTTCACTCATTAGGATCTGAAACACTGGCCTTCGTCAGCTACAGAAGAACAAGAGGAAAGTACTCAGAAGCCTTCTGTGGCTACGGCAGAAGCAGGAGCGCACATGAGTCACCGTTAGGAAGCAGGTAAGAGTGCCATGGGTGGGCATGGCCACATAAATAGCAGTTCTCATTACCTAACTCTTCTTGCCACTTACATCCTTCTCATTTCTCCCTTCAGACTTTGGGATCCTCAGGGGACTTGCGTCCACACTGAGGACTGCAGGAGAAAGAAGACAGGCTCTGCTTACACGATGGAGTCCCATGATCATGGCGGCCCTGTGCTGTGGTCTCATTATGACCCAGGCTATTTCTGGCGAGGACTGGTGGCAGCGGCTATTGCTGCAGGTCTCTGCAGAGGTGGTACTGTAAGCTCCTTGGAGTCTAGTGCTTCAGACCCTTGTCTTTGTCCTGGCAGGGGCTCCTCAGTGCTTGCCCAATGGCACCTGGGTGTCACCAGGGCTTCCAGCTCTCTGGACCTTCCATGAGCCTTTGTGGGAACCATGGACTTCTCAGAGGTTATCTGTATTCTCCGGTGGCTGAGGAGATGGTGTGAGGTAGGATCGCCTTCTGCTTTTCCCCAGGTATGTTACGCTGTGATCTTTTCAAACCCTGTTGATGTGGGATGCTCCGCTGAGCCTTCAGATAGCTCTAGACCAGGTGCCCACTGCATCATTCCCTAGATGCCCTCAAACGTGGGGCCCACCCCAGTGCCCACCCCCATTGGTCCTGATCTTTGATTGTCTGAGGTGGAAACTGCCTGAGCCTGTGATCAATGGAGTCAGCTCATCAGCAACTCAATGGATTCAGAACATATGGAAGAAAGATTTTTTTTCTCTCAGGTTTAGTCAAAACACCAGGACACTAGGGGGGAAAATCCTTCTAAATATCTTTCATGAAGAGATAAGATGCTTAACAGTCATTGCACGACGCATCTCATGGCTCCTAACTAGATGCTGACCCACTGTCACCCTGCTTCCTCTGAGCTTTACCCCACCTCCCAGGGCAGAGGGAGCCCACACTGGGGATTTCTTCACCTTCTTCAAGTCTTGTAGAGCAGCCCGATTTACTAAACTCCTCCAGCTCACATTCAGGAGCCTGGTGTGAGCATGATCAGGGCAGTCATGAGGGTCCCTTGCTGGCTACCTTGAGGTCCTGCTGTTGCCACCTGTCACTCTTCATCAGTTTTGAGAACAGGGCCTGCACTTTCATTTCGCCTTGGTCCCTGTGAATCAGATCGCCGTCCTGCACCTCTGAGAATGTTCTGCCAAACCCAGTCCTCAGGGCATCTGGGTACATGAAGATAAGGAGACTCAACATTTTCTGGTTGGAGAAAAGCAGGAGGCAGCGCACAATAGGTAAGCAGAGTGGTCATAGGCAGCACGTGTCCTGACTTCTCCTTGATTTCTTCCACTGGCCTGAAGCCCAGAGTGGGGGGGATGGGGTGTTAAGTAGGTGTGAGGGAACCAGATGGAAGAGAGACTTTGGCTCCCCGTCCTAACCAGAAATCTGGCAGGAGACCCAGACTCCCTCCCCAGAGGGGGCCTTGTGGGGCAACGGAAAGCTGGTGGCGCCACGCAGTTAGCACAGGTGGGCCGGGAACGTAGCTCTGCAGCCAGTCTTGCTCCCCGCCTTGTGGAGTGAAACCAGATGCTTCCTTTGGCCCTGGCAGACCCTGATTCAGCAGCCCTCAGCATATCCAGGGCCCACTGTGTTGGGCTCCTGTCTAGGACTGGACACGATAGTGACCATGCAGGGCTCCATCAGTGAGGCCTCTGCCACCAAACCCCAAATGACACGAGGTTGATGAGGACCTTGCACTCTGCCAGGAGGTCCTACAGTCCTGCTGTGGCCACAAGCAGGACCAAGTCAGAGAGGGGGCAGAAACAGGAACTGCTAGAAGGAGCCTCCCCTCCATTTAATGTGGGGCTGACAATTATTTCTTTCCCACTCCTTTGAAGGTGGGAGTTTGTGGGTAAGGTCGAATTGATTATAAACAAAAATAATGGAGCTAGATTTCCTCTGCTCATCTAAGCTTAGAACTCCACAACATTTAATGTTGCCTGAAGCGCTACCTTGAAATTTCAACTATTCATTACAGAAAAACATGAAATCGACATGTGCAAATAAAATGCACACATATAATCCTCATGCTTCAGTTGAATGATTTTGAATGCCTCCTTACCAAACCTGACTTCTCATGCTTTACTGCAGTTTTGTGAATATCGCTTTGCAGTGCACTGTCTCATTCACCTCACAACTCTACCAGGTAGGCAGGACAGATGACATTGTCATGTCTTTGAGAGATACGAAAAGGTTTTATTAGGCAGAATTAAAGATGCACACATTCAGGGAAAACAGAGTGCAGGCCCTCAAGAGAGAGGCACTCACTGTCTGAATTTTGAAGGGGTTTAAGCAAAGTGACGTATCCAATGTCCAAGAGCCATGAAGATGTGGCACCAAACCCAGATGCCATGCCAGGTCCTGTGCCCTGCCATTCATGACTTTTTGACACTTTTACCACACTGCTAAAATGCGACCAAAGTAGTAAGACAATTTCCTCTTTCTGTCTCTGCTAACCCATTTCCCTTCAGGCTTGAGCGCTTTTCCAGGCAGCCGTCCCAGTTTCCATTCAGTTACATCTGCTCTGGCCTTTAGTATTTCCTTACTTCTGCAGACTAGGATTTCCTTTTCTCCTTTTGCCTGGTATCAAGATACAAGCTGAAGTCTTTGATTTGGGACTTCATCTTTTATACTGTAAGTGTTTATGAATTCCCACCCACAGGCTGTTCCAGCAGCATCCCACATCTTGGTGTGTGTTACTTTCGTTTCATTTAGTTCAAATTTCAAGGAAGAAGTCTGTGACTCATTTTTAAAGAAATATGTTACTTTGCAAATACTTGGGGAGATTTTCCAAATGTCTTTCTATTATTGATTTCCAATTTATCTCCACTGAACAGAAAATCTACTATGTATGACTTTAACCCTTTTCAATTTGACTTGTTTATATGATCAGAATAGTCTATCTTGATATAAATAGATAGACAGATGATAGATAGAATACATATGTATATAATGTTTTACAATTGAGTTATATCTAATATCCTACTGTTTGTTTTCTAGTTATATGTTCTTTCTTTTCTACCTTTTTTTAGATGAAGTAAGTTTTTCTTATGATTCCACTTTATTACCTCTGTTGGCTTTTTCACTACAAATTTTTGTTCTTGAAATTTCTTTTAGTAGTTTATTTAAGGTTTGTACTAGGTAGCTTATTACAATTCACCTTCAAGAAATGTTATATATGTAGATTAAGAACCTTGCAGTCGAAAAGAATTAAGACATCTACCAACTTCCTACAAGGAATGTAAACATTATGTACTACTCACATGTACTAGTAAACTAACATTTAAAGAGAAAAATTTTTAAAGAGGAACTTGAGAAAGAAAAGAATCATACATCAGTATGCTTCTATTATTTTCTTCTGCGTTGTATACTGTTTTTATCATCCTTTTTACTACTACTGAGGCTATAACTCATACAACACATTATTTTTCCTCATACATCAATTATCTTTTAAAGAAACTTAAAGCATAATAAAACTCCTAGATATGTGCCCACACAGATACTGTTTCTATGCCCTTCATCCCTTTGCGTCGCTCCGGATTCCATGTGGTGTCATCTTTCTTCTTTCTGAAGGTTCTTCTGTCGATAAGGTCTGTCAGATTTGGTATGTATGAAAAAATTTACTTCCCCTTCTTTTAGAATGGTTTTTTTCCTGAGTATAGCAGTCTGGGTTGAATACATGTGTGCATCTCAGTAGCACTTTAAAAATGTTGCTGTCCTGGCTTAACATCTTGAGTTATTTCTGAACTGGACACTCTTGTTTTGTTCTTCTATACATAAGGTGTCTTTTGTTTCTGGTTGCTTTTATGATTTGTCCTTTATCAATGGTTTTGGTCAACTTAATTACAATATACCTTCTGTAAAGTTTTATGTCTCTTGTTCTTTATCTTTGTGGAATTTCTTGTTAATTACCTACATAATATGTCTCTTGAGGTTGTTCACTGATAGTTCGTTAATTTCTTTTCTTTTTTTCAATTTATTTAGTCTTTTTTCCTCTGTGTAACATAGTGGATAGTTTCTATTGTTATAACTGAGTTCACCAATATTTTCTTCTGCAATGTCTGACTTGCTAATAATCCAATTCAATATGTTTTATATCTCAGATACTATAGTTTTAATCTCTGTAAATTTCATTTGGAAAACACATACACAAATACTGTATAGTTTCGCTTATGTCAGGTATCCAAAATAATCAAGCTGAAAGAAACTAAGAGTGGAAAAGTGTTCTTCAGGGAAAAGGGGAATTGTTTAGTGAGCATAAAGTTTCAGTTACATAACATGAATGAGCATTAGAGATCTGCTAAACAAGATTTTACCCACAGTTAATGATACTGTAGTATGCACATAAATTTTATTAAAAGAGATAATATCATATAATTTATGATAATTTAAGTATAATTATATAATATATTGAATATGTAATTTAAAATATTTTGTATATACACAATATTTGTATTTAACAGTCACTATTTCCTCCAGCTTTCTGAACATATAGAGCATTGTTACAATAACTATTTTAATGTTCTTGTCTCTCAATTCTAATGTATGTTTCAGTTCTGAGTTGGTTTCCATTAATGAATTGTTCTTCATATTAAGTGTCATTTTGGAGGTTTATTTTCCTGTCTGGTGGTCTTTGGATGCTAACTGTGAACTGTTAGGTATTGGATTTTTCAAATTGTTGTAATACCACTTAATACAAGAATGACCTTCCAGTCGTACATAATGCAGTATTGTTAACTATGGCAAAACTTGTAAGCAGATCACTAGCACTTATCCATGCTACGTAACCAAAGCTTCATACTTGTTAAATAACTCGCCACTCCCCCTAGGGCCAGTCCTGAAAAACACCGTTCTAATGAATTTACTTTAGCCACCTCGTGTAAATGCAATCATGTAGCACCTGCCCTTCATTTAGCATGTGTCCTTCAGTATCACTCATATTGTCACATCTTGAGGAATGTTGTCCTTTTTAAAGGCTGAATAGTATTCCATTATAAACACATATGTGGGATTTTGTTCTTTTTAAAGACTGCATAGTGTTCCATTGTACACACATATGTTTGTAAGTGTGTGCCACATTTGTATCCATTCATCTATTCGCGGACATTTAGGTTGTTCCCATGTCTTAGCTATGGTGAATAGTACTGCAATAAACATGGAAATGCAGATGTGAAGTTTTCTCTCATGTTTTCTTCTAAGATTTTTATAGTTTCGGGTCTTATATTTAAATGTTTAATCCATGTTCAGTTGAGTTGTGTAAGGGGTATAAAATAGTTGTACAGTGATATTCTTTTACATGTGAAAATCCAGTTTTCCTAATATTATTTGTTGAAGAGACTGTCCTGACTCTCCTTTCTCTAGTATTCTGGCACTCCTGTAAAAGTTCAGTTGACTTTATGTGCAGATGTCTTCTGGACTGCTACTCTGTTGCATTGGTCTAGAGATGAATTTTTTATGACAGTACTATACTGCTTTATCATTGCTTTGTAATATATTTTGAAATTGAAAAGTGTGAGGCCTCTAGCTTGTTCTTTTTCAAGATCGCGTTGGCTTTTTGAGATGTTTCGTGGTTCCATATGAGCTTTAGGGTTACTCTTTTTACTTTTCCTGATTGCTGGATGTTTTTTATTCCCTCAAATATATTTGAACTTTTTTTTTCTTCAGAGTTCAGGTTCCTGAAAATAGCTTATTCTTTTTAAGGTCTTGCTTTTAAGATTTACTAGGAAGCACTAGAACAGCACTTAATCTAGTACTTATTCATGTTGCCTAATGGAATTTTCTACTGTTCCCCTAGGTACCCCAGGAATTATCAGCTTTTCCTGTCTGGTGGTGTAAATAGGCACCACTTCCACTCTGTGGCCTCAGACACTTCTAGTCCATTTGATGGCCTCTTTTCCTTGCCCTAGGTAGTCTTCCTACATGTTGGTCTTGTTGACTACTTGGAGGAAATCATCTGCAGTTCTCTTGAACTCTCTCTGTCTCTGTCTCTGTCTCTCTTTCCATCTCTCTCTCCATCTCTCCCTCTGTCTCTCTCTGTCCCTCTCTCTTCCTTTTTCTCTTTCATTCTCTCTGAGTCTCTGTCTTTGTCTCTGTCTCCATCTCTCTCTCTCTCTCTCCCTCCCTATGCATATCTGCATAGTTCTTTCCTCTCTGATATTCTATCTTTTGAAATCAAGCCATACCGTTTCCTGTAGCTTCTCTGAATTCTCAGCTCCATCTCCTGAATTCGGGTAACCCCTTACATTGCATGGATTCCCTCTGTTGCACTGTTGACAGGAAACTTTCTCCAGGGTAGGGTGATTGTGGGTCTAAGCACATTGGTTTCCATCTTTCAAAGATCACTAGAATTCACTGCCTGAGATTCAATGTCTTGAAAACAGTGATTGTGCACATTTCCTCTAGTTTCTATTTATTTCAGTCAAAAGAATAAATCTGGTCCCTGTTACTTCATGTGAGTCAGAATCAGCCATCTCCTGCTATCATTCTTGGCATTTGGGTTAATTCTCTTAGAAGAGGATACATTCTAGAATATTCTGATATAATTTCATAAGTCTTACAAAGATTAAAAAATGATTTCAGATGGTTAAAAATTGATGACTATAAGCAGGAAAACTTTGCAAAGTCATTGTAAAAATCTAGATGATGAATACTTAAGACACAAAATGTTTACAAAGTTAGCTTTCAGAAAAAATAACTTACTACAACAATATCCAATACATGCTGATTTGTGAAATATTGAAGCTTTCCACTATAAATTAAAGTATCTATTTTGTGCAGGCTTTCACACATTCATCACCACATAAATGATTCTCATTCTCACAGAGACATGGAGTCAATAAGACAGATTTTTGCAAAGTAGAAAACACCTACCATCAGCACATATTCTTTATCAGATACTAAAGGAATTTTCCATTAAATAAAGAACAAATTGACTTAAGATCAGCACAAAAGATCTTGAGATAAGAACTATTTCATCAGGAAAGGTCAATCACACAAATGTTGGCTGACCTTGGTGAGTGTGAATTCTTGCTAGTATTTCAGTGTTCTTGGTTGTAAGCAACAGAAATAATCTCATGCTATTTAAGAAGAGAAGTAATTTATTAAAAGGGTATTGAAAGGTACATAAAATTGATGTGAAAGCTGCTGTTCTTGACCAGAAAACTAGGCTGAAAGCAAGAGATAAGGGAAGTTAGATCCAATATTAATGCAGGCCATAGGATTGGCTTAGAGGTCACAGCTGGAGAAACCCATACACCACTGAAATGAATTAAAATCTCTTTACTTCTTTATGTCATTCAACTGAGTTTCAAAGTCTCAAGCAAGAGCATCCTGTATGCTTGATGCTAGGTTTCAGTCTCCCCCAGATTCACCCAGTAGTGGATTCTCTAAAAACAACAAAAATATTTCAGATCCTGGGTAGCAAATAAAGCAGTAAGGTCCACTGTATCTGCCTTTTGAGTATTTTCATTTTTATTCTGTTAGGAAAAATTGCCCAAGACTTGGACATGGGACAAAAGGATTACGAACCCCTCACTGTGCAGTGCTGGGCATTGCCTAGCAGGTCTGCCCAAGGCTTAAAATATCTCCTAGGGATTTGTAACTCCGTTCACTGAACCTCCTGCTTACAGGTTAGCTATTTCCTTGCAATGTAAATGAATTGGTCCAGGGCTACAAGTAATTTCTGTCTAAAAGGAAAGAGAACCCCAATGTTGTTCTTTTACTTTCCTATAGGATATTAACCACTTTTAAGACATAATCAATCTTATTCAAATTTCCTTTATTTCAGTGAATATAAACTTTTGTTTTCTCAATTCTCTTTAAATTATTATTGTTTTGCTGATTATTTCATTAAGCTATTAAATATATTTGAGACATGTATTCACTTTAGATTTTTATTAATCATGTTTTTAAATTTTCAAAGCATGCACTTTGATAACATTTTCTGCCAATGTCAACATATGCAGCTTCAGGAAATACTCTGATATTTCTACTTCTGCTCATTCTTTCTCTCTCTCTCCTTAATAAAACTAAGATATGGAAAATATTTGTATCTCTTGAAAATATTTATGACAAAAATCATATTAAGTGTTTAGAGGCAGAATAGTGGAGTGATGGAAAGTACATGGTTGAGGGCCAGAATAAATAGTTTACTGTCCCTGTGACCCTGGGGATGTTACCCAACTTTTCTCTGCACCTGTGCCCTGTTCTATAAACTTGTGGTAATGGTCTCTATTGAGCTGCTATGAGGATTAAAAGACTTGGTGTCTACAGAGAACTTTAGATTCGTGTCTAAAACACAAACTAGCCAAATATGATTGATATCATTAATGTTTTTGTTTTAGAGTTAAAGGAAAAATTTAAAATCCTTTCATAGTCAATGGTACCACTTCCTAATACAGCTTATTCGTCATTCCTCACTATGGTAGTTTATACTTTCCAAAGATATAAGCAATGATATTTTCATCTCCCTTGATCCTCTGTAGAATATAAGTTTGGCTCAAGCTTATCAAGAGGTGGTTTCTATCTGTCCTATCACTGAAACTTGAGAGGGCTGAGTGGCTTACTTGACTGATGGAATGTGGCAGAAGTGACATTCTGTGTTTTCCAGGGATAGATCATAAGAAGCTTTGCTGGAGACTTTTCAAGGAGTGCTCCCTTTCAGAACCCAGCTGTCACGCCTAGGGAGGAGCCACATGGAGTAGTCACCTGTTGGCCACTTGAGTTGGTTTTCCAGACAATATGGCCAACACCAGTTGTCAGTCATGTGACCAATTCATTTCAGACATCCACCCCAGCTGACCTTCAAATGTCTCCAGCTCCTGCTTTTATCCGAGTGAAGCTGCATGAGAGATTCCAAGCACCAGCCTTCCAGCCAGACTAGCAAGCCATGGAACCATGGTAGTAATCCTTTGTCACTTTAAGCACTAGGCTTTCAGATACAACAGTAGATGATGAAACCCTCTCTCTTTCTGAGAGGCATCCTGGTTTAACTCACCTGTAAACTGTTCTACCCAAATACTATACTTTAAGCAAATGCAAGTTATAGTTGCTTCAAACTGTCATTCTTGGTCATGATCTGAGGAGACCTTAAGTTCCTGGCTTATTTACAATAATTTCCACCATAAATATTTGAAAATAATGAGATGTCTTTCAAGTACTTCCAGACTGAAACACTCACTTCCCTTGAGAGTTCTAAATTGCGTTTTGTTTTCTTTTTTCTAATCAAAATAACCCTAGCTGCTATGGAGATCCAAGATGGGTGAAAATTACATGGGTGAAAACTGAGAAATATACCATTTAAAAATTGTAAGTAGCATTATACCCCTCTAGGAAAGTATCCTCTGTTGCAATGAATCCTTGGTTTACAACCAGGAAAATCACTGGGTCTTCAGTTATACAAAAATGCTACAAAGATCGCTTTCTAAAAACACAGGCTCAAGGCCACCACTCCGAACAGTGGAGTGTTCTGCACAACAATGTAGTTTGTCTTAGGAATAAGTAATTATTGCTTTGTAGAATAATTTATATGTAACGTAACGTTTCTCAAACTTGAAAGTACTTCTAAAAGTTATCACATTACTAAAAAATTATTTCAAAATAACAAACAAAAAAAACTATGCATTATGACCTACTGTGTTCTAAGCATTATTCTAGGTATTGGTGGCAGTCTCCATTCCTGAATGCAGGGACTTTATAATCTGTGGAATTATGCTTATAAGTGGGCCAAACCACTTATTTCATATACCTAGTATTAATCTAGATAGAAAAACTCATATTTTTTGGAAATGTACTAATGCTACACTTCTGCAATCTATATCTTTGAAAGGCTAAAGGACCTGGAGGAGATTAGAAGTTCACACTCTCAATTGCTCTTGGAAAAGGGCTAAGCCAGGAGGCAGAAAGGGGATTCAGAAAGTAGGTCTTATGGGGGAAGTAAAGATATCTCTGCAGGCTCCTGTCAGTCAAATCTGAAAAAGTAGGCAAAAAACTACCCATGCCATTTGCACTGGGAACTACAGACACAAGCATTTTAAAAACACATAAAAATGTTTGAAAATTGGAGAAAAATTATTGGCTCCAAAATATGAAAACTGCTACATCAATATTAATAGATGTTTAATCAAATGCCCATAAAATATTACATTATGTCAACAGCATTAATTGTCAAAATTACTACTCATTAAAATGTCATTACATTTGAATATAATTAATGGGTCAGAGCATCTCATTTTGTGAGAATTCTCAAATATGCACAACGATTGCCAAGAAATCGTTGCCAATCATAAATTGAGTTGCTAAATAATTTCCAATGGAAACATAAACTCCATTCATAGAGACAATATTAAATTAATATGAGAAGTGGGTGTGTGCCAATGTGTTTGACAGAAAGTGAAATAGTCTCTAAAAGTTTGAGAACCTATGAGCAATAACCGTGTTAAATGCTGAGCAAAATCCTGATTTCCCAGAGCCCCCGCATGGTAGTAAGTATCCCCAAGCTATATTGAAGCAGATAGGCATTCAGTCAGGAGGGATGTGGTAAGGGGCCACCAGGGCTCCTTTAAAACAATGGAATGCCTCTGTGTGATTTAGTAAAAGGTGCTCTTCCCCAGGCAGATGCAGCCCCAGCCGGGGCACAGAACCTGATGAATGGGTATCAGATTGGATTTCAGCCCAGATGTGTTTCTTGGGCCAGCACGCATCAGCACTCAAGAGTAGCCATGGGTAGAATGCTGGGGAGATGTCCTCATCCGTGTAGTAATTATTGACTTTCCTCCCATGGTCCCAAAGCCTTATTCAATATTCATAGAAAAGTTTGGCTTGGTCACTGTCCTTCGTTTCAGAGAGGAGGGCAGCTAACCTCTCCCAAGAATATTACAATCAGCCCCAATAATGAAGAGCAACCCTGGCAGAATAACGCACAGCTTTTCCTAATAAGCTGTTCTGCTGCTCGGCGTCACTTCCTCGTTCATAAACTCCAGCATGCTGTAGGGCTTCTAGTAACAGAACGGCCACGGGCTCAGCTCACCTGTAGGGCAGACAACCATCATTTTCAAAGCATGATTGCTCTGAGCTCAGCAGCAAAACCTAACACGCATATTTTCCCTGAAATGGCCTCTCTGCAAAAGCAGGTAAATTTGTTCTCTGACAAATACGTGCCAGAACGTTACACGTTCTTCCAAGGAAATACAAAACTGGGTGTGAATCTGTGCTGATGCGATCAGTTCAAAGCCTCTTAGAATAATTCTCTAATTTCAGTGTCAAAATCCATTTTGTTCTTTTAATATCCCATGAAGGGAAATCTACCTTTCTCATTTTTGAAGATGACTTTGTGGATTCTGTAAGAAACATCGTTTCGGAACAAAGCCACACAGGCCCATGGAGGCAGGCAACAGCTCAAAACAGAGGGTGGCTGTCAGAAAAGCTGCACTGCACCCTAGGTCAGGGCCCCCGTGAAAGGGCAGAAAAGTGGACAAAGGATACTTCTGACTGTGTTGCCCGGTGCTAGGGATTCTGGCAGCATCCTGTACTTCACCTTTTGAAAGAACAGAAAATGAGTTTCCTGCTCCTTGCTTTGGAAGACCCAAAGCAATACGAATGTTTTAAATGGATTTCAACTGCTGGTCCCACAGCACGGGGCAAACCTTTTGTGAAAAAAAGCAAGCACATTTTTCATATTTTACTGGTGCTTTGCATTAATCATTTTAAAACACCATCTGCATCCTTTACCCAGGGCTCCAGTTCTGGATTTTGATGAGAAAGTACAACAAAAACCCCACTGACACCAAACAAACGAAGTCTGTGGACACACTGCCAGTGGGCAGCAGAGGGGTCCCAGGGGCCATTTGCCACCATGAAGCAGAAGCTGCACCCCGCGGTGCAGCAGCAGTGCAAGCCAGAGGGCCAAATGAAGGGCAAGGTGCAGAGGTCGCAGGCTCTTCCCAGGTGACAGGTGGTGGCAGCAGGACCACAACAGGATGTCTGTTGCTGCAATACACGCAGTGCAGGCTTTCCCAGCTGGCAGC
>RJWT010013650.1:0-21620 GCA_004365215.1 Cuniculus paca | reverse complement strand
AGTCCTTGTTATTTTTAAGAGATCTTTCCTTTCACGATCACAAGCTGCAAACCTGTCTTCAAGGTTTGAAAGTCTGTCTTTAGTATCTTGCAAGTGATTTTGCCAGCTTTCAATGGAGTTTTTAATTTTCTGGCTATCTCTTTGAATCTGTTTCATGTATTCTAAATCTCTCTTATATTGTTCATTCATGGTTTCCCTCATTTTCCTATGCTCCTCTATTATTTTTTATCTGTGTCTTCTTTAGAGATGCTTAGTATTTCTTTTATTATGTTTTTCATTTCTTCTTTTGTCTGGGATAGAATTTCTGTTCTAATTTCTCTCATAGCTTCATGAAGTTGTTTCTTCTCTTCAGTTGACATCCCTTCAGACATTTCAGGTGTGCAATTCTCGATCTCCTCTGTGTTTCCCTTTCCTGGACTTGCGTTGCTTGGGTTGGATGCCAGAGATTGCCCTCTCCTTCTTCGTCTTGGCATATTCCTGATTTCTTCCACACACCTGAGTAGTGTGGTCCCAGACACCCTGGCACTGGCCACAACTTCTCCGAAGCGAGACTGTTCAGCTTTTCTGTCCAGTGCTGGCTAAATACATCTGATGGTGTGTGCCCGTGTCTCTGCACTGAGCTGGGTACTGACCCACCTAGAGTTTGCATGGGAGCAGACCTGGTCAGGCCCTATGAATCTAAGCTGTTTAGGAACCCATTTGATGTTGTCTGAAATGCAAATGGGAGTGGATCTCGGACAAAGAGATTCTGCGATCTGCCCACAATCTGGAGCTCCTGAATGACTATTTGGTTTTTCTGGCATCCATCCAAGCAACTTCTGCGGGTCCGCCCACAACCTGGCTCTGCCAGCAGAAATGGGTAGTAGTCTTGGCCCCAGGTGTAACCTGCCTGACTCCAAGATGGCACCCAGCCAATCACTCTCTCCCGTGGCGGGGTTGGTTCCCCAGCACTCACTACCAGCCAGAGCTGATCTCTGCATCTGCCACTCTCCCTCATCCCTGTGCCTCCTCACAGAGACCTCTGGGGTCAGCTGCGACCATGACTGCTACCACGACTGTGACCACACATCTCCACACTCAGCAGCTCTTCTGGCAGGGTGAATCTGGCTCCAGGCTAAGGCACTGCCAGCCACTGCCTTCTTCTTTGTTTAAATTCTTCTTTTTATTCTCCTTGTGGGCTTCAATTCATATTCTAGATTCTTCCTGGGTCTAGGGGACCCACTTCCTTCCTTCTTGTCCTCTCCATGGTGTTGTATTCCAGCATCTGAACTGTTTCTCTCAGAGAGACTGTTTACTCTGCTGCTTACTGTTCTGTCATCTTTCTGGAAGTCCAGATGGTGAAGTATTTAAAAATAAGATATCGTATGAATGATCTATAATTTACTCTCTAATGATTCAGGCTTTTATGATGTATATACTCTGTCTCTCTCTCTCTGTCTCTTTTTCTTTTTCTCTCAAGATAGAGACGGATTAAGCAAGTATAACCAAATGCTAACAAGTAGTGAATCTGGGTTAATGACATATGAATTTTCTTATCCTAATCTTACAACTTTCCTGTAGATTTAAAATTTTTCAATAAAATTTTTCAATAAAATTTTTCAATAAAAAAGGAGCAATGAATATGTGGTAAGATTCCATTTATGTAATGTTCAAAAATAGGTAAAGTATATCAATGGTGCTAAAAGTCAGGATATAGGTTACCTTTTGGCAGGATGGGGAATTGTGAATAGGAGGGGACACAAGCAAATTGAGGTCAAAGAGTGTTGGGAAGTGACCACATGAGTGTGTTTCTTTTGGGCCAAATTACTAAACTACAGACTTGTTATTTGTGCTTCTCTTATAGGTACCTTTTTCTTAAAAAGTTAAAAAGGCAGAGGAGAGAGTTAACATTTTAGAATAGCTTGTTTCTACTAGAACCAAACTGGTAGATTTCTTGATGTGAGGAAAGGGTAGGTAAAATAGTAGACTTGCAAAAATGGTATGTCTGAGCTTGTTCCAAAGTCTTCAGAAATCTCTGGAGTTTGGAGAAGTGGGGGCTTAAATGAAATGTAGAGATTCTGCATATGGTTATAGTTTTATAGTTGATTGAAATATTCTGCTATTAAAATTCCTTACCTAGATGTAAAATAAATTACTATTTACTGCTCCCCTCCCTTCATTGATTATTGCAAGTCTGGATGATGGTTTGGAACCCATTAATTTACTGGGGCTGACATTTGTTGCTCTTATAGTGGAATAAGCTGGGCTAAACTTACATGGTGTGTCCACATGTATCATTATGCTTCTGGAGAATAAAACCATTCAGTGTGACTTGGACATTTAGTTTTTTCCTCATAAAGTCATCCTTTCTTTCATTCATTTAACAACATCTTTCACTTGTATGTAAATTTCATGAGGTCAGGGATTTCATATGAATCTCTGGTACCAGGTACCTGGCACATGGGAGGAATTCAGAAACTTGTTAAAATAGCGTATGGATTAATGTTTATTATAATTTACTGTATCCAAATTAGACAAAGTCTGAAATAGTAGAATTAGAGATTGTGACTTTGTATGAGTGGTATGGTGGACTTATTTCTCTCCCTGGATTTTAAGAGATTTCAGCTTAAGGGTTCTATATCCTCGACTCTTGCATTAGTTAAGGTAATGCTAAGTACTGTAACAGAAAATCCCCAAATCTTAATGATTCATCATAATATTCAATGTTTTTGATTGATACCAGTTTAAATGGGCAGGAAAAAGAAGTTCTCTGTAGCACACAGTTATTCCGAGACTCAGAACTATGGGCTCTGACAGGTTTAACACAGGCATATGAGCTCGCTCTGACCATGGACATCCAGTTATTCTAAGAGTGAGACTGGAGAAGACACACATTCTACTTAAACAACTTGAAGCAATATGCATTCACTCTGGCTCATACTACATCAACAAGAACTAGTCATGCCTTTCCCTTAACTCTAATGTTAGATTCAAAAGGCACTGAGCCTCTATGGTTTCCTAGACAGGTGGTCAGTACCACACAGGTTCTCATGCTTAGAGCAACCTCTTATTTGGCTTAATGTTCTGCTTTTGCTGCCTTAAAATACCTAATAATTTTTTTTATTTTAAAGGGAATAAAACAAAAGAAAACAAAACAGAACAGAGTCAAACACAACATAGCATTTCAGAACAGAACACTGCAAGCAATACAGATCTTCAAAACATAACAATAGGAGATTAACAATGGCTACCCTAGTGTCTCTTGTTTTCTTCAAAATAAATACCTAATAATTTTTTTGTTTGTTTTTGTTTTTTTGCAGCACTGGGGATTGAACTCACAACCTTATACTTGCCAGGCAGGCACTTAGGCCACTGAGCTAGATCTCTGGCCCTCCTAATAATTTTTTTAAAAAAGAGGGTCTTATGCTTTTATTTTGCTCTAGGTCACACAAATTATGTGGGCCTGAGGCTGAGAGATGTAATCTTTGAAAAGATAACACTTTCCCAAGAGTAGCTCTACATTATAGGAGATGATCAGAAATATTCAGTGGACTGTTAACAATCTCTGTGCCCAAGTTTGAAATTTCCAAATCCAAAGCAAATAAGAGTCAGTATGGTATTTAAAAACATCCAGTATTTAAAAATCTTCATTGGTCAAGTGAGAAGGATCAGAAAAATGCTGTTAAACTTAGTGCTTTTCTAAATCACAGAATGCTACTAGCTCAGCTAATAAAATTTACAGAAAGGACATGTCTTAATAGAATGGACGTCTTTCACATAAGACCCTGTGAATAGGTAATATGGCAAGATAGTCATGATGCATTTTTCCGTGCTCTGGCTTTAAGAACTGGTTAATAATTATATACTATATATCTATACTTATTCTATTCTTAAAACATGAATGGTAGAGTATTTTTAAATGACACATCATATCCGTAATCTATAATTTACTCTCTATTGATTCAGTCGCTTATCATCTATCTATCTATCTATCTATCTATCTATCTATCTATCTTTTATCTGAATAGAATCTGATTAAGCAAATGTAATCAAATATTAACAGCTAAGCATGTAGGTTAATGATACATGGATGTCTGTATTATGCTTACAAATGTTTTGTAGTTTTTAGAATAAAAAGATTCAGATAGACTGCAATAAACCCTTGAATGCAGAGTTTATGTTTTATGCCATTCTTCTGTATTTTGAAAACATCTATGCTTGCTATAACTGAGTCGATGACCTTTCTGTGAATTCTATGACCAGCATTACTTCTGGGAAGAATTATGTGATGGGATATAATTCTTCCATACACCAGGGAGACCTACTGCAGATCTCCCCAGCACTCTCTGAAGCCCTTGCTTTCTTTTCTGCATTGTGAGTTCTAGCTGCCTAGGTCTAGCCAGGCTTCCCACTGTGCTTCCTCAGTGACATTGCTGAGCTTTTCTTTTCCTATCCTACAACTGGAGACTTTTTCGTTAATAAACTGGAGCATTCATAAGGCTCACCTAATTTTATGTCTATTTCTCAGTGATCATTGTCCTTCATTTTCTGATATCCAAATTCTCAACAACCTTTTTTCTCCTCAAATGTTGTGTACTTTTTCAATTGTTTCACTCAGGAGGTAGGTTTAGTGTCTGTTTTTCATCTTGGCTGGAAGTAGATGTCCCTGTCATTTTCAAAGACCTTGGTAGAGAATTCTGTGAAGTAAAGAGTGAGAATAATGGCAACAAATACAAATTTTTTGCACAGAGCTGATACTCAGCAAATGTGACACAGATTAATAAATGACATACTGGGTTTGGAGGAGATACTTCTTTGGAGAAATACAAAGGAGGACAATGAGGATCACATATTTGCCTTCTCCAAGCCACATCTTGTTGGAATAACTGAGACAGAGTCTTCAATGATGTCATTTGCCAGGTATTCCTCATGTAAAAATCAACAGTGGCACGCATAGGAATGAAGCATTACTATTTGGCAGGATGGGAACACTTTAATTTTTCATGCTAATGTCTTTACAGGAACAAAAGAAAATGCATTTCAGCAGATTCTTTAGAAAGTAGAATACAATTTACAGTGTCTACAGGATAAAATATCTTTGGATTGAGATATACAATTTATGAAATAATGTCACAGTACTGTTCTTCAAAGACCAGACTCTTGCTGCCGTGATATCACCTTGAAATTTCTTCTTCCCTTACAGTGAAACAATGTGCTGAACGAAGGCAGCGATGTTTGTGGAGAGCCCAGTGTGTCAATGTAGAACATTATCTTAGCTGTATGTAATGAGGAGTCCTGTGGCCTGAAAAAAATGGGAGACCGCTGTGCCTACCAGCATTGCTGTGAGCACATTATTCTCCACATCAAGCTGGGGGCCTCTGTGAGGCTGAAAAGGAAAAGTGTGGACTAAGCCGTCTGAGTGTTATCTAATTCTTCAAATGCAAACTGTCCTTCACTTTTCTTTTAAATCCACTTAAGTACCTGCAAAGCTTTGAAGAGGGATTTTAATGACTTAATGCAAGAACTGTGTGCAGAATTACCATGTTTGAAGATTTTTCTCTCTCCTTTTCTCCTCCTTTAAACTATAGAATAAAAGAAGAGATAGCTTCTGAGACTGAGATATTGGTTTATCGACATAACAAAACTATGTCCAAGACTAGCTGTTTAAAATCATGGGAATGTCGTTTGTTCTTGCACCTCAGGGAATAGCCCTCTCTCCACCAATCTCCGTAAGAGATTCAATGTCACTGAGCCAGCAAACATGAGGATGAGCTAAGACTCTGGTTTCCTTGTAGAAGTTGAGGGACCCTACCATCTACCTTAGCATATTTTTCAAGTCTAAAACCTTTAGTCACTATTGGATCATGAGTTGTTATGGATTGGGTCTAGAATGTCCCCAAAAGACATGTGTTCAGAGGTTGGGCTTTAGAAGGTGATTTGATCATGGAGTTGCCATTCTTATCAGCAAATTAATCCACTGATGAATCCATAGTTAAATGCGCAGTTAGGACCTGGTAGGGGAAGAGGTGGGTGTCTGGGGAAGAGGTGGGTGTGACCTAGAAGTGTGTCTTCGTCCCTTGTCTTCCCTTCTCTTCTGCTTTCTGGCCACCATGATGTGAGCATCTTTTCTTCCTGGCAGGTCTTCCCATGGATTTAAGCCTGCTGACAGTGGACAGAGACTTCTGAAACTGTAAGCCAAAATAAACCTCTTCTTTAAACTATGGGTGTTGGCTGTGTTGGCTTAGCTAGGAGGAAGTGATTAAGACATGAGTATTCCATCTTTGCTGTATACAGGGAATGAAAGACGGTTTCAAACATCTTTTAGTCTATCTCAAATTGTCCTCTACTTGTCATTTGTTTTGGTTAAATTTTGCCTCTCTACATGCAGATATTTCTGGGAGAGCTGTCATACATCTCACACTGAAAGTTTTTATCAACTCATTTCTTCTATGTTACAAGAGAGATTGGTTGACATGAAAGCCCTGAGTGCCTTGGGAGAAGAAACAATAGCAGAATGTGGAAAGAAAGGAAAGAACCAAAGATATACTTCCTACTTCAGAATTCTGCCAAGGAGCATGATGTGTCCCTCATCCATTTATTCAATTCAGCAAATTTTTGTTGAGTGTGAACTGATAAGAAATAGATATATATATATATATATATATTTTTTTTTTTTTTTTTGTGGAACTGGGGATCAAACTCACAACCTTGCACTTCCCAGGCAGGTGCTTGTGCCACTGAGCTAAATCCCTGGCCCCAACTTATATCTTCTTACCAAAAATAATTTTTTTTATTGTGGACCTGGGGATACAAATCCAGTTACCAGTGTGGACATGACACACCAAAAATACCATAGAATAATATGTTATAGAAAAACATGAAAGGCCAATCATAGTTCAAAGTACAGCATGCTATATGATGAACGTAACAAGTGTGGCCTTTATAATTCAGTGTTTTTAAGTAAAATGGGAGTAGGACTTGGTTAATAAATAATTGTATAGCTGGCTTCCAGATTTCTAGCTAGAACAACTAAGTACTATCATAGAGTCATGAAAACTGAGGGATGAAATGCAGGCAAAGGAAGAGATTTGGGAGGAAGAGAATGAGTTTAGTTCTGGGAATAATGAATTCAAAGGCAATATTCAGTTGGTGGTTGGAAATACTGGCCTGGATTCAGAAGAGACATTTCTAGAGTGGTTGTAGAGACTTTAAAGTTATGTGCTTTAAGGTGGTAGCTTAATATGTTGTTGATGGAAGATCAAATACACTGGGAAAAAGGTCAAAGACACTCTAGTCACTTTAATGGGTAGCATATGGAATGTGTAAAAAGCTAATTTGGTAGGCAGGGGTATACAGAGCCAAGAATTAAACCAAGGACAATGATGTGAGTGAAACCAAAATAGGAGAATACCTTGGGGGCGGGGTGTCAGTGGTGCCCAATGCTTGGGAGCGGTTGATGAGGTCAATCTAGAAACTGAACTGGAGGGCAATTCAAATAGTTTCAGTGGTGTGATGAATGCTGCAGCCAGGTTTCACTGGGCTACAGAGTAAATGTCACAGAAAGAAGGACAGATGTCAGGTGCTTTTTCAAGACACGTTAGTTGTGAGTGCATACACCTGTCCAAAGGTGATCTCCATTCAGGACATAGCATTTTATTACTCAGGAAATTATAAGAGAAATGCCTGAGAAAGGATATGTACAGGTACTCATCACTGCACTATTTATAGTGATAGAAAGCTGGAAACAACATTAATGGTCAATTCTAAAGTATTGAATAAGTAGTTTATGATTTAATCATATGATAAAAGAGAAAAATCACCCCAAAATTGTGTTAAAAAATACAGACATATATTTGTAGGAAAATGGATGCACCTTGAGACCATAGTGTTAAGTGAAATAAATCAGATACACAAGCTTAGTTATTGCATGGTTTCTTTTATATGAAAAACCCAAAGTATAAATAAAGAGCAAAATAAAACATAGATGATACAAAGTAAAGAGATAGATCTTTCTTAATAAGAAGGGTATCAAGAGATGTGGAGAAGGAGGATGGAGGAGAAGGAAAGGGAATAAAAAAGGAATCAAAGTGTGTTAATGAACATCCACCAACTCCACACAGGAAATGTAAACATTATGTGCTGCAAACATGTACTAATAAAAATTTTAAAAATTAAAAGAAGAAAAAGAAAATATACAGACATAAAAATGTCTGTAGTACATGTACATTTTTTTTATTCCCGAAAAAGTCATTAGAAAGACCACCTAGAAAATTGGATGTGGCAATGCACATTTGTAATCCCAGCACTCTAGGAGACTGAGGCAGGAGGACTGCAAATTTGAGTCCCACCTGCGATACTTAGTGAGATCCTATTTAAAAAAAAATAAAAGGACTAGGCATTTAACTCAGTGTGAAGCCCCTGGGTTCAATCCTCAGTACTGGTGTGTGTGTGTGTGTGTGTGTGTGTGTGTGTGTGTAAAAGGTCACCTACACCAGTACTTAGCTTGGTAAGAATAGAGAGCAGAGAGAAAGTAGTTAGTAGAGAAGAATCATTCAATGAACCCACCTTTTTCTTCTTTTTTCTTGCTTTTCTTCATCTTCTTTCTTATCCTTTTATGAATTGGAGACAATTGAACATATTTATTTGTTCCAAGGCAGTAGCTAGTAAAAAGGCGTATTAAGCACAGAGTAGGGAAAAACAAGTGAAAAATTAATAGTCATATGAATTTAGGAGAAAATCAGATCCAGAGGAGAATTTAAGTGTGTAATGTTAAATAGGAATAAGGATAAGATGGGAAAGGAAAAGGTTAAAAGAGGTTATAAATGAAAGTATAGGTGAGGGGAAAGAGAAAGAAAGTCTGAGAAATGGTCATCTAATACATTTTGCTTTTTTGTGAAAGAAAAGGCTTA
Source organism: Cuniculus paca (assembly GCA_004365215.1). NCBI lineage: Eukaryota > Metazoa > Chordata > Mammalia > Rodentia > Cuniculidae > Cuniculus > Cuniculus paca. Next base: position 12,732 of record RJWT010013650.1, on the reverse strand, counting down.
GTCATCCATCTGTAGAATGTATAGGTGGGGTAGAGGTGAGGCAGTGAAACTGAAAAGAGTTGAAGTTTAGGAATAGGATTATTTTCATGGAATGGGAAAGGTCATATCAGTCTGAGGGATGAAAACTTGTAATGCATGCATCTTTCTTTTTTTTAAAATCCATTTTATTCAAGGATAAAAAGAAAAAAGAAGAGGAAGAAGAAGAAAAAGAAGGAGAAGGAGAAAAACTGCAATGAAATTTCAAAATACATCAATCAGTGGGCAGCAATGTTATATACATTGTGCACTGTCATCTCCAAATCATTCACCCAAAGCACAAGACATCTGCATTCAATTGTCCAAACAATTCCAGCATGAATCTTTCTCTTCAGCGAACTCAGAGAAATCAGTAGTATAACTATCTTAAATAATTTTTTATATACATATACATTTTTTTTCTTTCAGCTTCTCACACTAATGAATATGCATCTTTCTTTTGATAGTAATTGTACCATAAGCCAAAGGGGGGTAGGGTACTAATGTATTAATGATAGGACTTTACCTGTGTAAATGTTTGAAAGAATAAGGCTCAACCTCTCCATCCCATCACAATCATTAACCTGTATTTATTGAATTCTTGTGATCAAGACACTGAGGAAAAAATGAAAAAATGATGAGAGATGGTACCCAGCCTTATGGAACTTACATCTGGTTGAGGAGATGAATCATAGCCACTTGAAAAGTTAACTGCATTTCAAGGTAATTTTGCTATAAGTGATGAAAGTGGCATAAAGAATCAGAAAGATGATTAATCACTTACAACTGGAGCAGTCAAGGAAGATTTCATATTATTTTTACATTACCTTTGTGTATTTATTTATTTCGCTTTTCCAAGAGGGTAGGCCCTGCTGTATTCATTTTCAACCTCTCTCACATTTCTTGGTACATGACATGTGCTTAATAACTATCACTGAAAAACTGGGCTAATGAATAAACAAATAAACAAATAAACAAATCAAGTCACATTCGAATAGGTGGAAGGGATAGGAATTCATTCCAGTAGGATTATGGTCACTTACAAAAATATAGAAGAATAGAGAAAGTAAATGAGAGTAGCATCTATTGAGTATTTATGTGCCAGAAACTGCTATATTCTTTCACCTACATTTGTGACTCATTTAAGTGTTACAATAACTCTATGAAATAGATGTTAGCATTTCTACTTTAAAGGATGAAAACATGGAGTTTCAGAGAGAATAGGCAATATGTTCATGTAGTGAATAAATGTCGGAGCTGGGACTGGGAGCTCTGGGTTTTCAGCTGGTTCTAGGGAAGTTCACATCCTACTTAGCAAAGAGGTGGCTATCTCGGGCCTCACTGCAGCAGCACGCAGTGCTCCTCTACCTTTAAACTCCTGTAAGTGCAAGTTACGTCTCACCCTGTGGTTGTGTTGATAGCTTCCTTTTCCTTGCCTGAAACATCAAGTCTCAGTAGGGAGCAAGGCCTTGTGTGGTGTGGTCCTTGTTTCTGTCTCCAGTCTCATTCTCAGGTAACTACTGTATCCCCCTTTTCAACGATAGTCATGCTCTGTTTTCCCTGAACAACTTTGGATTTGCCCTTCTGACCTTTCTTTTATGCTATTCTTTATTTTTTCAATGGCTTTCTTATGTTGGCATTGCTCCATCTCTCTAAATTTAACTCCACAACCAAATCTCCTTTTCCTGACTTGTCAATACTATTGGTGGCACGGATTGATCTTTTGTCTTCATAGGTGTCCATCGTATTCTCTTTTCTTTCCCCCCAAACAGCCAGGCTAATGAATTCTTTTTTCTTTTTCTCCTGCCCTAAAGATCCCCTTGGCCAAAATGTACCTTAATATTTCTACAACTAAAGTGGCTTCTTTACTTCAATACTGTGAAACACATGGAAAATTTGGGTCCTTATCCCCAAGGCTATGACTGTGAAATTTTGTACCTTTTGTGCTATTAAAATGCCTCCCCTCATTCCATGGGACAAACAAAAAGGAGAATTGAAGTTGTGCACACATATACACTGATTCATTCAGAGCCCATACTTTGTCAAGTTCTAGAATTCCTCAACTGTTCTCCCTGCATCTTGTTTTGCTCTTACTTGCATTTTATCTATCTTGTAGGGTCCATTAAAGTGCTGGAGAAGAGTAGAGAGGATGCTTCTGAAGGCTGTACTGCACGTGTGCATGCGTGTGTGTATCCAGAGTACTCATTCCAGAGAATTTGGGAACCTCAAAGGCTGGGAAGAAAGTCCTGGTGTACTGAGAAGAAGGCTATTTCTTAGGAACGGCATGAAACAACACGCTCATTTAGCTCTGGGGATTAATTAGCACAACTTTAAAATAAATCCTTTAGAAGAATTTTACTTCTCTGCAATAGAAAGCTATTTTCAAATGTGGATCAATTTGCTATTACCGAATGAGGCTAAGGACAGGATGTCTCCTCACACTTCCCTTTTAATCTGTATGCAGCTGATGACTCCAAAGCTATATATGTTACCCTCACTCCCACAGCAGCCAGGCATTGCTCTATGGTGCAAAGGATGGGTGAGCCAGTATGGTCCTCACAACAGGCTGGGCCTGGAGGTGAGTAAATATTCATGGTGGTGGCAGCAGAGACTGGAGTAAATACAGTTGAGCTTGTCTCAAGTTCAAGGAGTTTTAGAAGCAGCCCTGTGGGCACTTACTTGGATGGAAGGTTGTGGAGGAAAGAAAGATTGGTTCAGGGGCTCTTCATAGATCTTTGTTGCTTCCTTTCTCTATAGGTAGATGGCAGCTGGAAGAGCAGAAGCCATTCCACATGCACTCATGGCCCATGAAAGAGATGTCCTAGCTCATCCATTTCCTCTCCAGATCTTCTCATTCATCCTTAAAGGGGCTCAACAGCTCCCGAGGGAGTTTTAGCCTGTCCTTTCTGCTACCTTGCTCTAGTAAAGTGAGGACACAGAGCATTGGTCTGTGATTTTTTTGTACTTTGCTAATTTTTACAAAATCTGAAAACATTTCTGCTACTTATTGAAGAGAACATGTCAGGTACAAAAATTAAGATGCATGTTTAAATCATATCTTTACAAAATGATTGTTTATGCAGTTGCTAACATCTATATCTAGGTGGAAACCATGTGGGCCCCAGGAAATGAGAAGCCAGTTCGCCCTTCCCATGAGTTGGCAGAAGCCATGCTGGGTCTGGGAGGAGTATAACAAGAAGCCAACTTTGTCCTTCCTATTACCCATGCAAACCAAGTGGGGCCCAGGAAGAGAGAAGCCAGTTCATCATTCCGATGGGTTAGCAGAAGCCATGCTGTATCTGGGAGGAGTACAAGAAGAAGCCAGTTCACCCTTCCTGTAAGCCATGCAAACCATGTGGGGACCAGGAAGAGAGAAGCCAATTCACCCTCCCCATAAGCTGACCATCATGTGGGCTGAAAATCAAGAAACCCTCCACCCCCTCCCCATAAGCAACTGGCTAGTTTGGAGGACAGGCTGATAATAACGGAGGGTACAAAAACAACCAAATGCTTTTACTGTATGACTGACTTTTCAGGCCTAAGGTTGGTAGTCTGAGCATCTCTTAGGAGGATAACAGTATGCAATATAGCAAATATGGGGGATTTCCTTCCGTCTTGTTTTTGAAATCCAATATTGTTCTCACTGTTTTTTTCTGATTTATTGTTTTGTTTTATTCAATGCTTGTTTTGATTGGTTTTATTCTTCTTTTTTTTTATTTGATTTTACTATGTCTGATGGTATGGACAACTATTGTGAAGACAACAAGATATATTATGGTAGCCATTGTTGATTTTTTTATTATCCTGTTTTGAAGTTCTGTACCACTTTCACTGTTTTGTTTTGATTGGCTTTATTCTGTTTTATTTTGTTAGGTTTTATTCTCTTAAAAAAATAAAATAAAAGCTACACCTATCCCTAAAATCTCTGTATTGATAAGTAATAGCCTCAGGAAACCTAAATGAATACCCAGTCCTTTCCATTAAGGGCTCAAACTTTGTTTCTTTGTGAGTTTGGGGAATGAAAATTGAGGGATACTGGAATTCATTTCTCTCCATGGAATATGTTCCCTAAACTACAGGGAGAGTGGTGACTAACCAAAGTTAACACAGACCATCCAAATTTCCAGGAGGGATTAAAGCAATAAAATAAAAAATTCAAACATCATTTTGGGTACATATTTGTGTATATTTAAGTTTTTTTTTTTTGGAGAGGATTCTTAGACATAAATGTGTTGTGTTCAAATATATATAAATTTATAGATATTGCTGATTTCTCTCATGAAAAGTGAAAACAATTTATATGAGAAGGTTTCATTTTTCATAGTACTAGGTTTTACTATTGAAAAAAATTATTTGAGGCTAGTAAGATTTAAACTTGAAGTTTTGAACTAACTTCTATTGATTCTGGTAGTAATAAAAAATGGAAGTCTAAGATTAACTAGGGCAAAGTTTTAATATCATGCATGAATCACGTCACAGCTCATGTTCTTGAGTCTAATTCATCTTACTACATTTATTTAGTACACTTATTATGTCCTTCCCATGTCTTGGAGACTGTCCTAAGGCTGGTGATACAAGAGGTGTACACAGCATGGACTCCTCTTCTGAAGGAGTTCCTGACAGGATGGGGAGGGCACCAATGTGTAAATCATTCATGACAAAAGAACTAAAGAATGATAATAATAATAAGCAACACTATAAAATAAGGAATACATTCCATTCTCCAAGTATTATGTTTGGACTCTGAACATTCAAAAATGTGGAAGACCCATGGTGTGTAAAATTCCAATACATATCCTATGCATTTAGGTAAAAAGTAAATAATATAGAATGAGTATGAATACAAGTGGTTTGATTTGTTTCCAGTCGTCTCAGGGCGTGAAACCCAATCACTGTAAAGGCATTAGGAATAGTGTCTTGAATCGCTATCTAAAGTCCTTGGCTACAATCTCTACTAGCTATCAAATTAAAGAAGTTGCTTAGCTCAAAGAAGAAATGTCACAGAAAAATCTTGAAGTGTTATAGATCTTTCAAGAATGGCCTAATTATCTCTTGTAGCATTCATCCATAGAATGGCAGTGAATGGAAAATGACTTTGAACATATGCAAAATGTCATTATGCAGAATTGAACAACATTGAATAATAAGAATGAGGCAGTAAACTTTAGCTGCAAGAGACTGTTGGTGGCTGTGTTCCTACTGCCTCACTCCCAGGGTTTTGGGCCTAGAAAGCATTCAGAAAGTACTGGTTGGAGGGTGAAAGGGAAATGGTAGATGCTAGCAATATGCTGCAAGTTTTCATTTAAATTTCAATATGCATAGAAAAACTTTAAAGGTCATACCTCCAGATACCTTTGAAACTCTGAAGTGAGAGTTTTCTTCAGGACGTAGGCTTGAAGGACCAAGGTGAAATGCAAGGTGTACAGATTGAGTGTGCATGAGATGTAGGTGGACTGAGGGAAGTGAAACGCTTAAATGGCTTTCTGTGGTGGATGCACTGGTTCACTGACCAGATCTTCCTTAAGACTGAGGGACCTGGGAAGGTTGTTTGTTGATTGCTTTAGCTGAATTTCTTTCTGGGAATTACTCTTCAAGGGCAAAGCCATCTTAGCCTGAGGCTTCTTCTGGAGTGGCCTAAATTCAAGACTAGCTGATGAGAAGCGGGCTGGGGTATATATAATTAAGTCATGTGTCCTTGGTCTCAAGGTAGGATGACTGAATTGCTGTCCCAAGAAACACTTGAGAACTTTCTCAGCTACAAACGGACCTCACATGAGGAACTTTCACAGATGTGAACAAATAGTGGAAGTAGGTCACTGGTTTGCTGGATATTGTCACAGCTCTACTGCTGTGCACTTTGCACAGTGTGATAGTGTATCGTAGTACAGCGCTCAATCAGAGCCCAGGGTGACCAGAAGCAAGAGGAAAAGCAGTGGTGATGTGGAGGAAACTGCTAGGAAGAGCAAAGCAATAACCATGGAAACAAAAGTGAAAATAATTGAGAGACTGGACCGGGGTGAAAAGACAGAAGATGTCACTTGTTCTTATACTATATATTGTTTAGCCACTGGCACATTTTAAGGAAACCATAAAAGTAAAAATAGTTTATTTACAGTATTTTTGTTTGTGTGTGTGTGTGCGCATGTGTGTGTGTGTTTGGTATTTTTATGCTTTACATTATATATGCATTTCAAAGATGTATAAGATTCACTTTGTTGGACTTATGAATGGATCTGACTTATGAACATTCTTCTGGAACAGAACATTTTTGTGAGCTGAGGACTTGCTGGTTCCATTCTTTCATCTGGACAATCTTTTCTGCTTCACTTTGCTCACAGATATTGGTTCCCATGGGCATTACCCTAATTCGCACCATGCATGCAGTTCTCTGTCTTAGAGCTGGCTTGCTGACCCAAGACAGTCTATGTTACTTATTGCTAAACAGAACAGAAGACTCTTTTTAAAAAGCTAAAATATCCCATGGAGAATTAGGCTTAGGGGCTTAAACTCAGTTCTAGGCAATTACGTATCTCCCTGAATTTAAAATGATTAATTAGAGAATCAGGCAACACTGGGAAGACTTGCATGGCTTAGAACAAAAGCTATCTTTGTCATGGGTTAGAACAAAAGGTATCTTTACAGTATGCACTTGCTGGCCACTTCATGTCCGTACCTTTGAGCACCAAAATGTGCCTTGCTAGGACTTGGATTTTCTTTCTTCAGTGCTGCCAGACTTATTCTCCTTTTGCTTCTGTTTTCCCAACACTTACAGTTGAGTCTTTCTTTAGAGAGCTGCAATTCTGTGGGGATAAGTATCTTCTTCTCTGAATCCAGGGTAAAAATGAAAGCTCTTTAATTTCATATATTCATCAAGATTGTCAAGATTGATCATCAGGATTGATGCCATATCTGCATATTTCCTGACACTTTCTCAGAATGTCTTAATTTTTAATCTTTTTTCCTACCGTGCAGCTGCCTTTTTTAATGTTAAGACATTGGAAAATGTTTTCAGTTTCATTTTAAGTAAAATTAGTATTTATTTAGCACTTATAATTCATTGGATACTTCTGTTGTAAAATAAAATGCAGATACAGAGATTCACACAGAACCACGTGGATTAATGAGAATATTTTTGGTAACCGCTACCCAGATTTAGAAATAGAATTTCCCCAGCTAGCTCGGAAAGCCCTCCCTAAACTTTGTCCCAACTGCAGCGCTCCTTCCTCCTTCAGAGTGACAGTCTCTGAGTCTATACTAACCACTCTGGCATTTCTTTATAATTTCAGCAATAAACATGTCTCCCTAGACACTGTAATTTAGTTTTGCCTATTTTAAAAAATTTAAGTCTTTTTAAAATTTGTTTGTTTCTTTTTGGTACTGGGAGTTAAACCTATGGTTTCTTCCATGAACTACATCCTCAGCTCTTTCAAAAGTTTAAAAATTTTTGAGACACGGTCTAAGGCATTACATTGCCCAGGTTGGGCTTGGATTTGCAGTCCTCCTGCCTCCCTCAGTCCCCAGAGTACTGAGATACAGGTGTGTGCCACTCTGCCTGGCTAAAATGTTTTAAGCCTTACATCTTTTTTTAATCTCCATCTCTTTCCTTGTCTCATAGATCATCTGTTGGAGAGCCTGTAGAATTTAATCTGCAGATTCCTATGATCTAGATTTTTCACTTCAACACTGCTGTCTTCTTTATTCCCTAGAAATGGGCAGCTGGATAGAGACCCCTGACCAGATTCTTGTTTGACCCTTTCCATAAGATGAAGGAATTTCAATTTCTAGTTGATCCAGTTGAATAGCTGCTAAAGATCAGATGGTTCTGTATTTGGTTAGTGGGTGCCTCAGAGCTGGGTTCTGAGTCTTTTTAATGTGGCCCTTTGATAACTTCTTGGCTACTGGCATGACCAGATTTTCCAGATCATTTTGTACTTTTCTTGCCTCGGACATGGAAGTAGCCACTCTTTCAAGAAGTCCTAGTGGGGCTGGGAGGACATCCAAAGTGTTCCAGTGTTATGGTTGATACATTGTGTCAACTGGAGCAGTTTAGAAGTTTAACTGAAAGACTCAGCAGGGAGCCAGGGTTCTTTGTAAATATCCTCATCCTGTGCAAAGGAAGGCAAGGAGATTTTGTGAGTGCTACACCCATGGGGTGGTGGTGGTGGTGGTGATGGGGTGGCCTGTGTACAGTATAAGGGAAGAGGAGAGACTTGTTTTGTCTCTTTTTCTTTTTTTTTTGCTTTGGCTGCTGCCTTGAAATGTTGCCCCAGTGCCATGCCACCCTGCCTTGGAGCCAGCTGATTATGGACTGAAATCTCCAAAAACTGTAAGCTAAATAAACCTTTCCTTGCTTCACTTTGGGTGTCAGGTGTTTTGTCCCAGCAATGAGAGAAAAGTAACCAAGACATCCAGTTACCTCCATCTGCATGTTAGAGATGATAATTCAGTGTACAAAATTTCTTCAGGAGTTCATTTTGTTAGTTCAAATTCAAATTCAGAAACACAAGGTTTTTTATTTCACTTTTGTATGGTACCTGCATTTTCTTTCCTGAATACTGAAATGTTAGTTTTCAAGAAATAAATGATAGAATAAACATAGTGCATAATTACTTATTTACTCAATTCCAATGTTATATATTCAAACAACACTAATGCAACCCCTGCCAGTTTGATTCCTGAAAATAACTACGATTTTTTGCATGCACTGTCCTCATTATTCCATTAATTTTTATAGCTGTACTATACATTCCCTAAGCATATATTCATTAATATTATACTTTCCTCTTTTTATGCTCATTTGATCTTAGTTCTATAGTAACTGCATGTTTAATATATTTAGCTTTAGCCATGAGTCCTTGTATCTATTTCTCTCCAGTGATTTTGTTCTCTGAAACTTATTTCCAGTATATTCCCCAGGCAAGGCTCATGGGAATAATGTTCTTTGCATTCTTGCATATTGATAACTGTTTGTTTATGCTCTTTATAGCTAAAAGTCAGTTTTGCTGAATAAAAAATCCTTTTCTTTACATTTCCTCTAGACATTTATTTCCTTGAGTATATTAATTGGGTTGCTCTGTTTTCTTCTGTCACAAGGCTTGCCTGTTGCCAAGTTTCGTAGTAACCTAATTTTTTTTTTCCTTTAGAAGTCACTTGCCCTTTTTTTTCCTCCTTAGATTTGTAAAGAATATCTTTTCTTTAAAACCCAGTGATTTTTATTAGACTATACTTTGGTGCTGGGCATTTTGAATTAATTTTCTCAGACATGTTTTATGTTCTTTCAGTATATGGGTTCAGCTTTCTTTTTTTAATTTCAGGAAAAATTTAAAAATTTTTGGTATTTGCTTTCCTTCTCGTTTTCTTCTTCCTCAGAGAGTCACATATTATATATTCAGGTTTTCTTTACCTACTTTCTCTTCATCAGTTTCTCTTTAATCCTTTTTAACTTTCTTTTTGATTTTTAAAACTTTCCTCAGTTTCACTTCTATTCCCTTAATGAATATTTCATGCTCTTTCATTTGTGTTCCTTCAAGTTCATTTCTAAAGTGACTTTTCATTTATTTATAATTCTTTCCTATGCTCTGTCACCTGATTTGTGAGTTTTTCTAATTCTGACTTATGCCGTTCTTTTATATTTTATATCATTTTCATAATATCTCTTGGCTCATTTTGAAACAGGTTACAGTTTTGATCTGTCGCTTTCTGATATGCTTTTATTATCTATATTGAAGTTATTCTGCTCTTTATTCTCTTTTATCTTATAATAACTTCGCAGAGGACTTGACGTCAGTACTTTCTGGTTGCTCATTTTCATGTGAAGTCAGTTTTCTGAAGTTTTAGAGCCTGGTTCAGGGTAACTTTGGGAACTTTGGAGAGTTCCCTTTTCTGTTGTTTTCCACGACTTCTTGCTTCTATTCTCTGCCTCTGTTCTCTGCATTTACATGGAGTTTTTCCTTCCTTTGTCTCTTTCGGGTCTGTCTGTTCTAATCGATTTTAATTCCTCTCCAGCAGTTTCGCCTCAGTGGAGGGCCTTTCCCTGAAAGGGAGGCCTGTCCTAGAAGAAAGATCAGTCCTATTGTATTTTTGCAGTGCTTTCAGACCTCACCACTAACTCCCCCTAGCGCTTGCCCTCGCTGAATTGCATAAAACTTTCTCAGAACTCAGTGTCTAGCCCTAATGACACACAGGGTTGTATCTTTGCATCTCTTATCTTTCCGCTGTACAGACACTGGTACCATTATGACCTCATGGCTGTTAGAGGTACGTCTTTGCCAGCTCATATATTGAGGTTTATAAAGTAGTCCAGTTATAGTAAAACATTGGATTGAGAGTAACTTGATCTGTGAGTATTCCACAAAGTGAGCAAGCTTTTCTAATCAATTTTAACTTGATAAATGAGTGGTGTATTGTAATACAAGTAGTACATGACACCGAATGTCATATGATCACATTGAGCCAGTCAATGATTCTCTCTCTCTCTCTCTCTCTTTCTGTGGGATTGTTGGAAATCATCTCCCAACATCAAGAGGTTTTGGAGGAGATCTTGTCTGAAGGGGAAGAGAAAAAGATGGAGGAATCCCTCACTTCAAACTTGATTAGCAAGATGTATAAAATGTGAAATACAATGGAAAATTTGTAGAAAAGCACCTCCTGTATAAGGCTATAGCAGTGTGAGTGATGGATCTGCTTGACAACAATGCAATATCACATTTCCACAAAAATCATCAAAAGGAGGCAAAAGCAAGTGTCATTGGATAGGCTCCTTGTTAAAAATTGCATAGAAAGAAACAGAGTCCCCTGAGTCAATAGATACTGATGATTCTGTTAGTGATAGTGAAAGTCATCCTACACAATAACCCTTCTCTTTGTCTCCCTCACACCAACCAGAAAGAGTTTTGAAGGCAAGTGCAAGTTAAATTGCTTATTTTTCTTTAAATTTTGTATTTTCTTGATTATTTTGCATTATGTTACAGCATTGTAATAATTTTATATGGATATTTTTGGGTTATAGAATAAATCTAAGTTTCCATTATTTCTTGTGGGAAAATTCACTTTGACATACAAGTGCTTTGGATTACAACCATGCTTCTGGAACAAAATATGTTCAACAAAGGTTTTACTGTATTTAGTTTCACTGTAAATGCTGGCCATGGATTTTTAGTTTTCTAACCAATTGTTGTCTTTTGACAAAGAGACTGAGACAGAGAAAACCATATAAATATAATATATATATATATATATATATATACACACAAATAATGTACACCTAAGCACATATATTGGCCGAACACTCAAAATACATTATCTCATTCAATTTTTACATTTCAATGAGTAGGAATAATCATATTCTTATTTTACAGAGATGGACTCTCAGATTCAAGAGACCAAACAGTTTCTTGAATGCTTGAGCTAGAATTTGAACTTACGTCTGATTAAACCCCAAGTTGATGTTTATGTTAAAAATATTTTAAAATAAGTTCCCCTAAAATTTAAAGTATACATCCCCACAGAACATTTTCTAACTCAAAATGTTATTTTTGGGCAAGAAAATATTAGAAAGTGCTACTCTTAGAGCATAAGATTTTGGTTGATTTATTTCTTTTCTTTTGTGTACATCTCTCAATTTCTCTAATGAGTACGTATTAATTTTAAAATAAAATAGCCAATGCTATTTAACTTAAAAATTAAAGCATGGCCGAACATTTCCTTGGATAGTCTTTGAAAGTTTATTTAAACTTTATTCATTGGACACCTGAAATAGAGTATGTAGATGTGTATGTCCACACACACCTATGATTAAAATTGCAAATCATATATTTGCAATATTGCATAATTGCTATGGTACATAAAGATGTTCGGTATATGTTCAGGTAGATATGAATTTGAATTCTGTGTCTGTGTCTTATATTGGTTACCTCGGGCAGATTATCCAGCTCACTCAAGCTTCAGTTTCCTTATCTGTAAAATGAGAGTAACTTCATAGGATTGTCCTGAGCACAGCCAGGCACAATGCATGTGACGCACGATAATTGAAACTGTCAGTCCTCAGCAATAATAAGCACTCGCTAAATATAAACAATTGTCAAACAAGAAAATAAGCAAAAACAATAAAGAAAGTAGGGTTGGTTGGAGAAGCAGATAGAGGAAAATAGCCATTAGTAAAATAAATTCTGGGTAATATCAAGCCTTTTAAAATAGATGAAGTTTGTTTATTTGTATTAGAGCAGAAAGATATTTTCTTCAAATTACCAAAAATCAATGATGACCTTTTAAAAACAACTTATAACTAGGACACAAGAGTCATAGTTAGTAGCTTTAGATTAGATGGCTCAGGGTTGAAATGACAGTGTACAGGCATAGGTCAGATACTTGTAACTTGGAAACTGACTTCCTGTAGTGTTCCAGGGCAAGACTGGAAATTGCCCTGCTGGTCCAGTACGTCCTTGCCAGAAGACTTCATTGGGCCTTCCCAGGAGCTGATTTGGAAAGTCATTTAAACCCCTGGTAATTCTAAACAAATTGTACTGATGTGGTAACTTGAAAGGTGTGTTGTTGAAAATTGTTAGAATCTTCAATCACCATAGATTTTATTGGTTATAAAAATGTGATTCTTTTTGGGCAGTCAATATACACCTTCCCTCCTCCAGAGTTTCCTATTTTATGACGTTTGCTATTTAGGTAATCGAAGTGCTTAGTTTTATTGAGCACAAATGTCAAATG
>RJWT010013649.1:0-21623 GCA_004365215.1 Cuniculus paca | reverse complement strand
GAGGGACAGAAGGGGTCCCGAGCGGGTTGCCAAAGACTCTGTCATTTTAGGGACTTTTTATAGAGTAGACGGGTCCAAGGTGGGGAAGAATGGGAATTCCTAAGGTGGGCATAAGGTGGGACAGAACTATGGTTAACCAATAAGGTTAATTGCTCAGGTAAAATTGATTAAGTCCAGGACAAATGGGGATATGAGTCACATAGCCAGCGAGCATGTTTAAGGAACAGTGACTCTTCCCCTAGGGGATTGAGACAGGTGACTCTGACTTCCTTAGGGAGCTAAGGACCTATTTAGAATACTAGTCCTCAGGAAGTAGGTGCATTTGTTTGATCTGTTTTCCCAGGACCAGCCCACAGCAGGAGGTGTTTTTCTCCTTTACAGTTGCAAGGTATCTAGGTTTTTGCATTAGCTCCTGGGAGGACCTGGCCCTGTCTGACTGCCTATAATAATTCTAACTATCTCAGTTTCCTGTAACACTATTATGGTATGACTTAAGGTAAACAGCTTGCTACAACATGAAAATATGCAAGATATAATATGTAAAACCATGGTTGATAAATGTTTCTGAAGATACTGAATAAGCTGAAAGAGTATCAGGATCAAAAAATGAAGTGCTTACCTCAAAGTACTGCATAAAACCTTTTTATGCCTGAAATAAATTATTAACTTACTGCTTTTGGCAGTAAGAACAATATAAATCCAAAAAGAGGGAGAGAGGCAGAGAGAGAGATGGAGAAACAGAGACAGAGAGAGACAGACACAGAGACACAGAGACAAACAGACAGAGACAGGAAAGAGACATATAAAGAAGAAGGAAATCATGTGGGTTGATGAACTTCATTAGCTGAATATCAACTGAAGTTAGAACCTAACAAATTCTTGTTCTGAATATGGAGCTACAGGAGTTAGTATTTGCCCTGCTGGGTTTCTGTTTTGCTTTGGTCCCTCCTTTTCATCTACCTAAATGTCCCTTTTGGAATGGAAATATTTAACTGGTGCTTCTTATGTTGGAAGCATTAATTTTTTTTAACAGCGACTCAGAGCTAAGAGTTTGCCTTAAATCTCAGAGGAGACTTTGGACTTCACCTTTTCAACAGTGCCTGCATCTGTTGGGAGTTAGACAACTCTTAGAGATGGTCTAAATGCATTTTCATGAAAGGATGAACATGAGCCTTTGGAAACCAGGGTCAGAATGTCAGGGTTTATATCTAGATGCCACCTCAAAATCTCATGCACGTATGGGTGGGGATTTTGGGATAAGTGGATCAATCCACTGATGAGTTTATAGATGACTTACTATTAGGAAGTGGGATCTGGATGGAAAAGGAGGGTCACCGGTTCTACTTCTCTCTCTCTCTCTCTCTCTCTCTCTCTCATATACACACATATATGTATATCTTTTGGTCTGTCTCCTTTCATCCCCAATTCATTCTGTTTCTCATGGAAACTCAGAATTATAAGACTGTGTACATACTTGTGTTTCAAACATACCACTATACTTACAGTCAATTGTCCTTAAATTTCTTTTACTTATAATATTTAACCATAAGAGAAATACTGTACCATACATTACTTGCAGTAGACATGAGGATGGAAAGGCCACAAAGCCAGTATAAAGGTAATAAATTAACTACAAGTTAATCTTCACAAAATTAGCACCATGTCAAATCATACATCCAAATGCTGTTTTAAACCAAGTCAAAGCAATCAACTGTAAATCTCTTCAAATTATTTTTAAAAAATCAAAATTAAGGAAATAAAATTCTTAGTTGATCATTATAAAAATGTTTTTGTAGATAGTTGGATAGAGTGGAAAAAGAATATAATTCCATATCCAGCCTATGTGGCTGTAACAGCTCTATTTGAATTCTTTACTTATTAAATGGATAAATCAAATCTTTTCCTTACAGCAGTTTCTATCATAAGAGTAATAGAAATTTTAAGTGTACTTTACATACCAGATCTTAATGCTTTTCTATAAATAGTTTTTCTAATGTATCTTTAGCCACAAACCTACCACTTAAATTCTCTGTTTTTAACTTTACAAATCTGTTTCTAATGGTTCATTCCTTTAAAGTATGTATCAATAGTACTCTCAAAAGAACTATGAAATCATTATCTAGTATTTTGTGTTCAGTCTTGCTTCCCAGTCTATTCCATGTCCGTAAAAGAATAGTTTCACTCTCACAAGTGATTTTTAGCCCTTGGAATTTATGACTAAGATAAATTATACACAGATCCTCATAGACTCATGTTAAACAATTGGGGCCATTATAAGTCCACACATTATCTTGCTGATTCTGCATGACAGACTGCCAAGTAAATGATTGAAGTTAAGCCCTTAACCCTAGAGAGGATAATTTGGGGCAGGGAGATTTTTGCAAAAGTTGCAACAGATTTTCAAGTCCAAGAAGAACAATAATTTTAACTTCATTCTCACTGATATAAGGCAGTTCATGTCAAAGGAGCAGTAAAATGTTAAAACTGCCCTCAATTTCCAAATGGAAAATAGTACTCTCCATGGAAAGAAAGTAAACCAAAAAATAAGTAAAACACATTTACTTCATATCTTATTGATGTCAGGCTATTATTTTTGTGTTTTGTTCATTTATTTTTATTTCAATGAAGTGCATCTTAAGGTTATGGTCCCCCTGTCTGATAGTCTGTAACTCAAACAAAACTCACATCACACATTTTTATAATATTTTTATTTTACACTTTAAATGGCTCCATTGTCACTAAAGTTTTCAGTCTCATAGCTCTTCTTTCATGTTCAGTAAAGAAAAACAAAAGAATATTCTTGTTAGCCTTATTTTATCTGTACAACCTTAGTCCATTTTCATTTTCAGAAGTTGTAGACATGTGAAGTCTGAGAAGCTGTATGTGTATCCACAACTAAATTTTTAATCTTGCCTATGAAATAAATTATCTTGCATGATCAGATGAATCAGAATGCTTGGGTTGACATGTATTTCAATCACATTAAAATAGAAGCACTCAGAGGCCCTGCTCTTTACAGTATTATCCTATGCTAAGCCTACCTCTGAGTCATATGGCGAGTGAAAAAAAAAGTGTATGCAGAAATTTTTGAAGTGTGTTCAATTAACGAAATTCTGATTCTACCATGATAAAACATACATACAAGGCCAATGCCTATCTGCCCCGCAGGGTTTTCTGATATTGAAGGAAGATGAAGTGTCATTCATCACCCTTATGAAAACACTTGACTTGGGTGTATTTAAAGCAGGGAAGGAAAAGAAAGAAAGAAAAAAAATTCTATTTTAAACACAATTTAAACTATTGAATTTATATTTAACAAATGAATGCTAGGCTGCTAACTGCTATTGTTAGGATATGTGGTAGGGAGGATTTTTTTTTTTTTTGTGGTACTGGGAATTGAACCTTGCACATGCTAGGTAAGCATTCTAGCACTGAGTTATGACCACAGCCCTGTGGTAGGGACTTGAGAAACTAAGTTTAATAGAGAACAGGCAGAAACAAGGAGAACTTGATAATTATGTAAAAATGTAAGGGACCAGGGGAGCAGTTTTTAGAGGTGACTAACAGCACACATTTATTTCACGGTGGGTGAATTGTTATTGATGGCCATACTAAAGAAAACCAAATGTGAAATAGAAAACCTGTCTTAATTTGCAGTATTTTGATTTAAAACTAAGATGGCATGACTCCAACTCAGCTGTTATTTAGAATTCATACCAGAATAACTTAATAGTGATGAAATAATTTTTAGAAAACTATGACTTTGTAATGTAGTTGAACTATGATCTGGTTTTTTATGGATATAGATAAGTAGATAAGTCAATATGTATAATTTTACACACATACACACATCTAAGGTGATTGGTTACCACAAATTGTTGAAACGATAAAAAACATTGTGTGCACCATGCAAGTGTCTTCTCTACTTAATGAAACACAAGTTAGCATTTATTCATTTGTCACATTATAATTGTAAAGTAAAAGATATAAAATTTCAAGACATAACACGGTAATGTATAATTGTACATGAATCCTCATCGATGGGGAAGAAATTGCCAAATTTAAAGTTAGAAGGGGAACAACAGGTAGAAATTGTGTGTCAGTTGCAGTACGATGGAAATTATTAAATCAATCTTTAAAAGACAAGTAATAATTTCACTAGGATAGTTTCTTCCAAATGCAAATAAGTATAAAGTTAAACTGTTCACCATCAAATGGACTGTACTGCAACGTTATCTCAGTTGTGGCAAGTATCATAGTCTGCTGCATGGTTCGGGAGCAGCAGGGCAGGATCTGCACAATAGGCTGTGGAAGGAAGAGGTGGTATTATTGCTGCATCACTGAAGGATGGAGTGCAAGCTAATGAACAGAACTGAAGTGCTGTGCTCATTCTTTCCTCATGTTTATCAAATTTCACTCACTTTATCCACAGTGGCCAATGAACTGTTGGTTCTCACTGGCATGTGGTAACCTTTCTTGTCCAGCTCATGCATCTTCATTGCTATTTTAGGATACTATGACTACATCTGCCTTTTTTTTTAAACTGATAATTGTTGTAATTAAAGTTTATTGTCTAATTAAAATTCTTCCATAAAAAGCAGTTGAAAATGTCCCATCACTCTTTCTTTAAGCATAGGTAGCAACAATTATGAAAATACAGTTGTCAATTGCTTTTAAGTTAAACATTGTATTCTGCTAATATTATGATTCATTCAACTCAATAAGTTTCTGGCTGAAATCTTAGATACCATTTCTAAAAAATTAAACTTCTAACAGAAAAATTAAATGAGATGAAGACAAATGTTATTTTTTCCTTTGATGATGATAATTAAATATTAAATATGTCACTCAATTTTTTTATTCTGGATGTCTATCTAATTCTGATTATTTTTTAATTCTCCTTTCAAAGATTCAAGACATGCTTTGTTGTACCAGAACTATACTTTTAGAAATTAAAATAACATTCTTTAAGGCCAAAAATGTAACTCTGCCTATAATAAAGTCTGGTAAGAAGACTTAGAGATTCCCAGAAGAGGAGGCTAAGGACAAAAAATTAACCCTGTCTAGGAGAGGACACTTGTTTATTAGTCTCATTTATTAAAGCATGAATAAATGTGTTTTAATTCTCATTAGTTCTTGTTTCTTTTTTTTTTTTTTTGAGCAGAATACATTTATTGAGAGAAACTTCTGTCTGGGAGAGAGACAGAAAGAATCTCGAGTGGATTGCCAAAGACTTTGTCTTTTCTAGGGACTTTTATAGAGTAAAACCACTAGGTGATATGGGTCCAAGGTGGGGAAAACATGGGAACTCACAAGGTGGGCATAAGGTGGGTCAGAACTGTGGTGAACCAGTAAGATTAATCGTTCAGGTAAAATTGACCAAATCAGGGACAAATGAGGAAGCAAGTGAGTCACGTAGCAAGTGGGCATGCTTAAAGAGCAGTGAGGCTTCCCTAGGGGCTTGGGATGGTAGCTCCTGGCTTCCTCAAGGTGATCCATACCTATGTAGAATATCAATCCCTGATGTTTGTACTTAGGATGTGGTTGCATTTGTTTTGCCTTTTGCCTTGCAATCTGTCTCCTCCAAGGTTGCAGGGTATCTGGTGTTCTGCGCTTCCTCCTTTGAGGGCCTAGCCCTATCTGACTGCCTGTAATATTTCTAACTAACTCAGCCACCTGTAACATTCTTCCCTCTGAAGAAGTAACTCGAACTACCATGAGGGAGAAATGAGTAATGACCCATCTGGCTTCTTCAGGCTGAAGGGAGTTGTAGTTGTTGATTGGCAGTTTAGGAATACTCTGCAGAAGTTCTATCTAACGGTCCTCAATAGCTACCAGGCATTTTCATCTTGGTAGGTGTACAGCTTTAAGTCTGCAAGAAACAAAGCCAAAGAAATAATTAATTATGCATGGGCCAAATAATAGAATCAACAGGATAATCATAAGTGCAGTTAACAAAGATTTTTACCTAGAGCAACTGGAATTAATTCCTATAAGGATAAAGTCCAGGGAATTTAAGAATCTGAGATGTCATTGACTTGTCATCTAATATTTTGAGCAGCTATTCAGATATTAGCAGAAGGATCAGGAATGTACACATTTAATTTTACAGTTACGTAAGTAACTCCCGTGTTGCCGATTTTGGAGGATGGCCCGTTCCATTAATTTTATTTCTGCATTTAGGAGAGAAAGACTGTTGTGGTGTCATTTAATGCCCATTAAATATAGTTAGTTAAGGCCTCAACATGTGTCATATAACCTTTTTTCTGGACAAGATCTGGTGAATCCCAGTAAGAGGAATCTGAAGGAATCTAACATATGTTATTGGTTTTATCTAGTACATATTATTGTTCATATATAAGAACTTCAGAGAGTTTTTCATTTCTCAAAATAATATATTAATTTGGTTCTTATAAGCTATCAAGTTTAGAGACAATTATAACTAAAGCTAGAGAGATTTATGACAAAATGTCAGACTCCATCAATAAAGGGACCTAAGTGTCAATGGGTTACAATTGCTGTTCCTTAAAAACAGTTTCTAAACTCACTTGTTAGTTCTAATGCTCATGCTTTGATTACACATGCCTTTGTATACATACTTTGATTATACTTATTTTGATTAAAGTTTGTTGTTGCCTACAAGGTGCCAAACCCCAAGGCATCATTAATTCTTGTATTTCTGTGCTTCCAATTATGTTCTTTCTTGCCCACTTGAAATTGTATAGGTAAATCCATATTAAAATCAAAACATATTTACTTTTTGAGAAAAAAAACGAATAGTACATTTTTGAGACATGTAAGGCATATATTCATTGTGGGGTATTGGTTCATGCACATATTACATCTTTGTCCTTTTTGTTTCCCTTTGTCTTCCACCCTCCTCTCTGACTTCATCCTTAGATTCCCAAATGCATTTCCTTGAATCAGTGACTAAAATCATAACCAAGATCTTCAGAAACATATAAATAAAACTTTTCTATGTCACTAACTTTGAACTCATGACTCTCCTCAAGAGGTTATTGGCTGAAACAATAGTATTAACATTCTAAATATTTTGAGAGACATGATAATAACAAGAGTATTTGTACTCAAGAGTATTCCTTTAAATCCTGTAATGATGTGTAAAATTAACACTGGAAATAAGTTTCTCGTTATGAAGGTTTTGAGAAAGTGTTTTATTTATAATAAAAATGTAAACATTTATATACAGTAAATATATATGCATAAGAGTAGAAAAAGTTTATTTGTATCATTCTGCATCTACTTTTTAAGGTAATAAGTTAATAAGAATTTCAACACTTTTCTCTTGAGAACTGTATTTTTCTTTGCATCTCCCTCTTCTCATATCTAAATACCTTCATTCCCTGCCAGTGTCTCAACACATAGGAAAGACATAGGAACACTCACAAAACTTAAAACTTAATGAATCCAATGGGTTTCATTCACTGCGACAAAACTAAGCTGACTTAAATCTGTTTTCTCAAGATGTGACCTTGTACAAATTCTATTTTGGTTGATGTCATCTTAATCCATTAATCTTATTCTACTTCATTTGGTTTCCACGCAAATTTCAAGGACTCTGGAAACATAGGAAAAAAACGTGTTTTTCTAAATGGGACAGATTTGGATATTTGAGCTAAAAGATATCCTAAAATTGGAAACACATTGATGATACACTCATCTGTTTCCAGTTTTTGTTAGCCCTCATATAAGCAAATAATATTAACCAAGACTATTCAAGTAATTACAGAGGTGCTAAGATTATAAGTAGACATGGAAAGTCCATATCTAGAAATAATCAAATACATCCCTATTGCTTTGGGAAAGATGTGCATAAGTTGAAATCATGTTACTTGACTAAGAAAAATTTATCATTTCCAATTCCACAAGCAAAAAGAACATCACATTATTAGTGAGACTCAGCTCAAATGAAGGGAGGTAAGCTTCAGAATATGTGCAGGTGATTTGATTTTAATTGCATGTCATATTCCAGTCCCTTTAAGTACAGTGTATGTTACCATTTTCTCTCTGTGACATTTGTGTTAAGTGACTAGAAGTTGAATGGTAGCAAATTATGGAGCATGTTTAAGTCTCTGGATAAAGATGACATTTAATTCTACTGTCTACTAAGCATGACCGCAAAGTAAGAGGATTGCTTTTCAGAACTGGCTTGTAGAATTAGTATCATTATTTCAGCATTAAAGTTCATATACAGTCACAATAATGTGTCTTATTTTCAATTAATAGTATGCCTGTTACAATAACAACATTGTCATTAAGTATTTAGAAAGAAGTTGGTTCTTTCAGGTAAATAAAACCTCAAAATATGATTTCCCTGACATTGATTGAACTTAACATCCTCACCTAGAAATTGAAAACCTCCTTTTTTTTAGCAGGGTCAACTTTTAAGAGAATTAACTGTCATGATGTTTTCCTGTGTCTTTTCTAATAATTCCATTAAATAAATTTGCATCTAACTTACTGTTACTTCTTAATGTTTCGATTATGAAATGGATAAAAACATCTACACAGGAATTGTGCAGCTGGTCATGGTTACACACACCTGTAATTTCAACAATTTGATAGTTTGAGGAAGGAGGATGTTATGGCTTATATGTAGATGTCCCCCCAAACCTGCATGCATTCGTAGGTGGGGCTTTTGAAAAGTTACTGATTCATGGGTGTGTGATGTTGGATCATGGATAATCCTGGATTAATCTGCTGTTGGCTTTATAACTTGGTGTGGTGTTGGGAAGAGATGCTAGGTGGGAAGGGGTACAGAGTGAAACTGTAGATACCCCTCCTCCAGCCTTGATCCTGCTGCTTCCTGCCTACCATGCCATCAACTGTTTCTCCTCTGCCATGTCTCTCTACCATGCCACCCTGCCTTGGAGCCAGTGGGCTATGGATCGAAAGCTTCACAAACTGAGCTAAAAATCTTTCCTCCTTGAGCTCCTGGGTTTTATGTATCTTATGGCAGCAATGAGAAAAGTAATTAAAATAAAGAGTCAGAAGTTTAAGCCATGCCTATGTAACAGAGTGACTGAGCAGGACCTTGTCTCCAAACAAAGATGAAAAAGGAGTGGGGCTTCGAGGTCATTCTCCATTTCCAAAAAAAAAAAGGACAAAAATTCAAAGGAATAAAAACAGTAACAAAAAGAAAGAGAAAAAATAAGTAAATAAAGACAAAGGAGTTTTGTGAAGGAAGTTTAAAAGGAACATAAAGTATTTTTTTATTTGAAGGTTAAACAGTTATTTTTATTGAAAGAGTCAGAGAAAAACAGAAAACAAATGACTTGTAGATCAGTGATATGTTCATAAACTCATTCCTCAATTCATGCTTCCTGGAATAATCATCCTGATGAGATGTTGCATCATTCATTAACCAAATTCTGCCCAATGATAGGTTATAAAAACTCCCTTTCTTTCATCTACTACATAGTAATATTACAGTCTTTGTTAATGTCTTAGTTTCCATTGTCCCATATCCTTACCACCATTTGCTTTCACTAATGTTTTAAATTTTGGGATGCTCATGTGTATTTAATGATATTTGTTATTTTAATGTGAACTTCTTGGATGACATATGATATAAAAAATTTTTCCAAAGGCTTATTTACCACGTGTTATATTTGTATTTTCAACTGTATATTGCAAAAGTAGAAACATATACATTATTCTATATCCATGGAACATTTACAAAACAAACATGAACAAACATGAACATGTACTTGATCACAAGTAAAGTTGAATTTCCATAAGAAAGAGTATTTAATGGATATAGTGTCTCATAATGGATACATGATTACAAATCAACACTTATTTGATTAAAAATCCAAAAGTTCTTGGAATAATACAATACTCAGAGATGTTAAAATTGAAGATTTTATTATTAAATTGGAAATCACTAATTTTTGAAAAATCAAAAAGAACTTTCTATTTCAGTGCTTATAAGAGGACACGTATATATTTGCATGAAAATTTAATGGCCAATACATACCTGTTATAATAGGATTAATGAATGGAAGGGAAGTTGAACCAAAATACAAAAATCTCTGCAGAAACACAATAAATATGAAAAATTAACATTATCTTCCACAATGATTCTCAAAATATTGTATGAAACTTAAAGGAAAGCATGATTCTAAACTCTTTAAATTCAGTATCACCACAAAACTAAAACATGGTAATGAGACAATGAGACGGACAGAGAGAGCAAGAGAGAGAGGGAAAGAAAGAGAGAGAGAAAGAAGGAGGAGGAGGAGAAGGGAAGGGAAAGAAAAGAAAGGGAAAAGGCAAAGGAGGGGAGGGGAGGGTAGAGGAGAGGAAAAGAGAAAACGAGAAGAGCAGAGCAGAGCAGAGCAAAGAGACAGACACAGACACAAAGACTGACAGAGAACTACATACCAGCATCTTACAATAAAAATTTGTCAACAAATTCAACAACACATTTAAAATATCATACTATAATCAATTTGGTTTGACTCCAGGGTTATGAAGATGGTTCATCATATGTAAATCAATAAACATAATGCACCACATAAAATGAAAGAAAAATATCACACTGTCAGCTCAATAGATTCAGAAAAATCCTTCAACAAATTTTTACATCCTTTCAGGATAAAAGTGCTGAAGTAACAAGATATAAAAGAATCTCATATCAAAATAATAAAAACTATATATGATGCACCCAAATATTATAGTGAACTGGGGAAAAAAAAAGCATTTCCCCTAAAGTCAGTACTTCTGTTAACAAATTTCTTACATTTTCAGCAATTAGGCAAGAGAAATAAATAAAATGCACAGAAAAGCAAAGAAAAAAGTCAAATTTTCCTTACTTGTAGATGATATGAGATGTTTAGGGAGATGAATTAAAGCTTCCTCAAGATGACTTATAGATTTGATAAACACATTCAGCAAAATAGCAGGATATAAAATCAACATTAAATATAGTTTTATTATACATCAATAACAAAATCATTGGCCAGGCTTGATGGCGCACTCCTGTAATCCCAGCACGTGGGGGGCTGAGGCAGGGGGATCATTGCAAGTTTGACACCAACCTGGGCTAAAAAGTGAGATCAAGATCAGCCTAAACTGCATAGTGAGACCCTGTCTCAAAAAAAAAAATTGAAAAATAAATGAAAAAATCAATTCTATTCACGATAGCTTAAAATAATAAAATATGAACAAATGAGGTGAAAAATTTCTAGAATAAAAATTGGAATATATTGAAAGTAATAGAAGATACAAAAAATGTGGAGAGTCCTCTCATCCTTAAAAATGGGCATGTTTAATATTGTTTTGTTGCCCATGTTACAAAATGTAATGTTGAGACTAAGTGCAATACTCATCAAAATTGCAATGCCATCTTTTACAGAACTAGAAAAAGATGGAAATGCATACAAATCTATAAAAGATCAAGAATAGCTAAGGCAACACTGAACAATAAAATCAATAGTGGAGAAATCCCAATCCTGAATTTCAAAATATACTACAGAAACACAGCAACAAGAACTTTAGGGTAGCAGCATAAAAACTGAACACTTAGACCACTGTAATACTAGAATAGAAGACAAAGAAAGAAACCTACATGCTACAGCAATCTGCTTTTGTTAAAGGTGTAAAAAACTTATGCTGAGGAAAAAAGAGTCTCCTTAACAAACAGTGCAGGGAAAACTGGATATTGTGCACAAGTTTGAAACTAGGTTCTTATCTATTAACCCTATAAAATAAATTCAAAATTGGTCAAAACCTAAGTGTCAGACCTGAAACCTTGAAACTGCTGATAGGAAACATGGAGTAAGCACTTCAAGATATAGACACAGGCAATAACTTCCTGAATAGGACTGCAGTGGCCCATGAAATACTGTAATAACAAAATCTGCAAATGGCATTGAGTCAAATTTAAAAACTTCTGAACAACATAGGGTACAACTGTCGAAGTGAAGAGACAGCTTACAGATTGGGAGAAAATCTTTGCCAGCTGCTCTTCAAACACCAGATTAATAGTCTGAATATATAAGGTAATTAAAAGAAAACTCTTAACAATAGATCCCATGAAAAATGGGCCAACGGTTTGAACAGAGTACTACAAATGGATAAGTATATGAAGAAAAACAAAACATCATTAGCTATCAAAGAAATGCAAGCAAAAATTACACTGAGTTTCCCTATAACTAAACTTATAATGGCTATTGTTGAGAAAACATAAAACAATTATTGCTGGTAAAGATATTGGGAAAATGAACTCTTATATACTGTTAATGCAAATGGTGATTAGAGGGCCAGTATGAAAATCAGTATGAACGTTCCCCCAAAAAACTAAAAATAGAACTAGTGTGTGAGTCAACTATGCTTCTGCTACATGCATCTCCAAAGAAATTGAAGTCAGCATGTTATATAGAGGAAACCACATACCCACTTTTACCATAGCACAATCCATAACAGCCAAGCTGTAGAGTAAGCTAAATGCTTTTGAAAAGATTATTGAGTAAAGAAATATGATATATACACACTATGTGCACAGTGGAGAGTTATTCAAATATAGACATATACACATACATGCATGTATATATATATGTATTATTCATCTGTAAAATAAGACATGTTATTTGACAGAAAAGGAGTGCAGCTAAATATCATCACGTTAGTCAAAATGAACCAATTCGGAAAGACAAGTATTACCCGTTTTCTCTCATATGTGGAAGACAGTAAAAAGAAAGAAGACATAGAATAAAAGGCAGACTATTAGAGAAACGGAAGGAAACAGGGTGAAAGAGGATAAGTGGCAGGAGTGCTGTGTAAGGCGTATGGCTGAATTATGTGTGTTAGCCTGATGTATGGAGATGCCACAATAAATCAATGAGTTTCATTATTCTGCCCAATAAATATGCATAACTAAAATTAAGTAGGGTAATTATTTATTCATTCATTTATTTTTTGAGACAGGATCTCACTAGGCAGTTCCAACTCACTTTGTAGCCCAGCTGGCCTCAACTCTCAGTGATCCTCCTGCCTCAGCATCCCAAGTGCTGGGATTATAGGCATGTGCCACTGCACATGCCTCCTAAAATTAAGCTCTAAAAGTTAATAGAAAAAACAAATACAAATTGAAAAACCAGAAAACGAAATATAGATCATTTCCACCTATGTAACTATTTAATAATTTTCACAAAATCTATTGAAAAAATCACCAAAAAGAATGATTTATAAGTTTGACAGTTTAATATGAAGAATTTTCTCAAAGTTAATTTTATTACAAATTACCATGCATGTATATCTCATTAGATATCAGTATTCCCCATTTTAGTCTAGACATGTTATGTAATTTTAATTTGATTATTTTATTTAATTAGAATCAGAAAAAGAAGCTTCTCTAATCCTAGCACTGTGGAAGCCTGAGACTGAAAGACTGCAAGTTCTTGTCCAGCCTGGGAAATTGATGATTTAGTAAAACCCTCTCTTAAAATAAAAACTCAAAAAAAATCAGAAAATAATTGTTTTTCAGTTTTTTGTTTTTACTAATAATAACCATGGACATACAAATAAAAATGTCAGTAGGTTGTATCCTGATACAGGAAAACAAAATATATCCACATCCATACTAATAAAATTAGTGTGGTATTGAAAGCAAGAAAAATTATAATGCCTAATCAATGTAGAACTAGATGCTGGAGTATATCAAATAGAGATATACATGGTATGTAATTCTATTTATCTGTAAATAATACATATTGAAATAACTGAATACTTAGATGGAGAAAATCAAATAATATTGTGACTGTGATTCACATCAAGATATTTCTTAAAATTAGTGTTAAATAAAAATACAATTTAATCACTTACAAAATATGTAAGTTATTACACTTCATTAGAGGTGCAAAGACAGTATCTAAACAAGATATTGTTCTTGACAAAGGTACAAGAAAAACATAAAAGACAAGAAAATATAAAAGAGCAAAATGTTGGCAGAAAAAAATGCACTGTAGTTAATAGGAAAAAACTGATTTTTGAAAAACATGGGCTGAGCTGTTTCCTATAGGCATAAATATTTCTAATTGAAAAGAAAAAGGTAAAAACTATAAAACAAACAATAGGTCAAAGGAAATGAATAGAAAATGACCAAAAAAATATAAAAAATATTCAAACATTTGGTTGTCAAAGGATGGGTATTAAATTTGCTAGAGGCATCTCTGTATAAATAACACAAGGGGAAAATGAGGAAACCTTTATTCATTGCTGAATGTGGTGGGGGGAGCCTGTGCGCTTTTCCCCTTCCCATTGCAATATATGAATTCATCAAATTTAACGCAAGTAATCC
This sequence comes from Cuniculus paca, assembly GCA_004365215.1. NCBI lineage: Eukaryota > Metazoa > Chordata > Mammalia > Rodentia > Cuniculidae > Cuniculus > Cuniculus paca. The sequence continues at coordinate 7,300 of RJWT010013649.1, read as the reverse complement.
ACCAAAATGTGTTCACATTAATAAATATACTCTTTGATTCTTTCAATCATTGCTATGTACACACAGTGTACAGGTTTACTAATGCATTTTCATAGTGGAGAAAGGGTAGAAAAAATACTCAGAAGAGTGATGTCAGAATATGCTTTATATAGTATGCCCTCCAAAAAGAAAAATTAAAGTAATATTTGATAATATAAAGAGATTTTCAGTGAGAGAGTGTTTAATGAGAAACAAGAGGATATGTATAATAATTACCTACACAGGACAGTGATAATCTACAGGGTAAAACTACAGGTGTGTGAGTCCACAGGTACTCAAGGACACACAGATAACTCAGATGTGTACATATCTCTTGTGCATTGGATGACACTGGATAGTGATACCAATGGAGGGAGGAGAAACATAACCTCAAGATAATATCGCATATATTATACTATTCTAATTATATATGTAACAAGGTCCTTAAAAAAGGCATCATTAAAATATTAATGTACTTACTATGTTAAAGTGAGGTGATCTCAAATTTCTTTAAGATATTTCATGTGTAATTTGGAACTAAAAAATAAATGTTAGTGCCAAACAATTTTAAAAGTATTTGATTATATTTAATATTTCAAGTGTAGTAGATATAGTTACATAATTGTCTTTTTTTTTTTTTCTGGCACTGGGGATTGAACTCATGACCTTGCACTTCCCAGGCAGGTACTTAGGCCACTGAGCTAGATCCCCGACCCTAGTTATATAATTGTCTTAAAAGGATTTTATTACACATAAATATATAATTGCATATATACATATACACTTATATGAACTATTGGTATTTTCTTTAAATAAAAGCCTACTAAATATTTGTGTTACTTATCAAAGTTATAATCACTACTGATCCCATTTTTTTTGTCTTTTTGAGATTGGGTCTCACTATACAATTCACACTGGCCTTGAGCTCACTTTATAGCCCAGGATGGTCTCAATTTTGCAACAATCCTTTTGCCTCAGGCTCCCAAGTGCTGGAATTACAGACACGTGCCACCACATCTGGCTCTTTTAAGAAGTAATTTCAAGTGGATATATTACTAAAAAAACCTTAAAAATAAATATTTTGGAGAAATGTCCTAGGAAATCACTTAGATTTCTTCCCAAAAGTAATGACTTTGTGATGTGAGACATAGAAAATAAGATGATGCCATGTTTTTCTATTCTTCTCCATGAAGTTTGTCTTGCAAAAGAAAAACTAAATGGGCAAAGACATGATTTGTGCAGTTTATTAAAATTTCTACCACTGTCAAGTATGTTATTTAGTTCTTCCAGAAATTATTCACAGGTTAGTAGAGCATGGTTTAATGTAGGTTATTATAAACCATATTATTTTTATATATTTCAAATATAAAATATATTTTATATATTATATATATATTTTTCTGTAGCCTTGAATATCATTGTCCTCTTTAAATCAATAATCCATCACTTTATGAAGGAATATAGGTTATAGGAGAAAATGCCGCAAAAATGTGTGCAGATTTGTTTATAGGCTGTATAGAGTGTGTTGTATATGTATGAGAAATAACTACCAAAATTACTCATTTTTGTAAACTTTTTCTTTTTAAGTTCTTGTCATGCAAGAGAGGACACATACTTGGTCACTAAAACATAAATATTACCAAAATTCTGTTCAAAAATCGTGTCACTCCACAAATGATAGTATTTACTTATTTTTTAGGGCAGATATATCACCCAAAGACCTCATGTACTGTGTTTTGGACAAGGATTGGATAATGGGGTGCAGTAACTGACTTGATACCAGCAGGTGAGAGTTGGTCAGGGGAGGCAGCTTGCTGGTAGTGAAACCCTGAAAGCACGCATTTCCCTCCCTAGTGCTTTCCTTTCCCCTCTGCCTTGACAGCAAGCAGCTTTCCTCCTCCTACGTCCTTCCACCATGCTGTTTGGTTTCTGTGTGTAAACTTGTCTAACATAAGCTGACATTTCTAAAACTGTGAGTCAAAATAAACCTCTTTTTAAAGTTTTGGGTGTCTGGGATTATGTCTCAAAACGAGAAAGTGACAAAGACAATATGCCAAAACTTATTCATTTTTCGATGGACACTTATTTCCATATATTTGATAACATGATCGAACCTAGAGGACACTACATGAAGAGAAATAATTTAAAGACACAGCAAGTCACATACTACAAAGATCTCACTCATATGTGCAGCTTCAATATATATGAATAATATTTGTATATAATAATTATGTATGTAATATATATGTATATTTCAATGTATAATGTAAGATGAGACAGTGTTAATGTATATGTGTATATATATATGTATATGTGTGTGTTGATTTCAAAGCATATTTTACTTGATAAATACAGTGTTATCTATCATTTTATAAGTAGATAATAACAATAAAATCAAAGCATTCTGGAAAGGGTTAAAAACTTTTTATAAATTAAAAGGACTGAAACATTTTCCCCTGAGAGTTGCTTTTGTGGTCATAGGGAAATAGATCTTTGTCTAGCTCAACAGTTGGTATTTGTATGACAGGAACAGCAATTTGTAACAGAGTTGTGAATTTAGGTGTAAAAAGTGACAAAAGAGTACAGACAGAAAGGAAGACAGATTTCTAAAGTTCTGCTAAAGTATGACCTGGGATTAAAGCAACAAACAAAAAATAAAAAGCAAAATTAAAAAACATGATGAAAGCATACTTAGTCATAACTCACGCTATCTATTTCTATGTACTGATTTTCTACTTTATTGTGTGTACGTTTACTCTAAATTTGCCATTTAAACTTCCAATAATGAAGTTCATGATGAACAAGTGAAAAGAAACCTAAAAAGAATATATTGCATGAGACTTATCTTCATCAAATAGAATAAGATTAAACCTGACTTTTACAATGTTTTGTTGTTTCCTGTCTATATTAATTGTCATTGTCATTGGCTCATATATATTGCTGAGATGAGGTACCCAACGTATTTTTGATTTAACTTCAAGTGCCATCTAAAATTTTAACAGACTAGAAGCCTAACACATGAAGACACATAGTGATTTGAGTACAATCTTGGGAGCATTCAATATGACACTGTCATCAAGGCTTAGATAAATAATTAAAGAGCAATCACTATATCTCTAGCAAAGAAGACAACTTATTTTAAATTCCTAACATGCCACAGATAACTCTAGAAGAATGAGACATAAAAACTCAAATTTTAAAGGTGGAAAGCATGCTATTAAACTAGTGATGGAGCACAAGTTAAAATATAGAGTCATGCAGAGAAAATTGAAGTAGCCACTGTGAAGGTACAATTTTGAAATAGCCACTGTGGAGGTGGAGGTACAATTTTGCACAACTTGTAAGCTTCAGATGCTACCTCTCTTTTATTTTACATTTGAATGATAGAAATTTATACTGCATAGTATGTATAAATATCAAATATCAGCTTAAATAACTGAATGTACCTAATTTCTTTAACTCTTAAATTTAAATGAATATAACATTTGTAAATTAACTATTTATTTTCCAGAAATAAGCATTTGTTCATAAATACATATATATCATCTTCAATGAATTTAATAATTCTATTTAATAATATAAAGTTATCATTCTAAAAGTAATGTTTTACACAAGTAAAATTGTGCAATTGTGGTTCCCAGGGACTGGGTGGAAGACGAAATAAAAGTTTTCTCTTAAGTACAATGCTAAATTCTAAGGATCTGTTGAACAACAACGAATTTAAACAATGTTAAGAGGGTAGGTCTCGTTATCTGTTTTTATCACAATAAAAAAAGTAAATAAAACATAATGCTTTTTGAAAGATTTAGTGTAAAATTAAGATGCATTGTGAATGTAAATAGTTAAAGAATAAAAACTAAAATTGAACTGTAGAAATTTACTGTGTATGTGAAGGCAATCATGCCTAAGATAGTGTTCAAAAGGATCATACAAAATAACATGCACCATTTAAAAAATCATACCTTTTGAGAGAAAAAATGGATGGTTCTATTTCCATGAGTTTCAGGCTACAAAGGGCATGTTTTGAAGAATAACCCTAGTTAAATATTAACATTTTTGATCATGCTTTAAAAATATACAAATAAGGAGCAAAGATTGTAACTCTTCATAGTTTATTTAGAAATTCATACATGGAAGTAAAATATTTTTGTTGCAGTGTATTAAAATGAGACTTTCAGTTCATACATAGAGACAAGTTTCATAATTTGGTTCTTCAAAACTTTGTCTCTAGCAGAGCACAGTGGTGCATGCCTGTAATCTTCACACTCCAGGAGGTGGGGACAGCAGGATTTCAAGTTTTTGCCTAGACAGTAAACTTAGTGACTTAATGAGATCTTTTCTCAAAGCAAAATTTTAAGGAAAATAAAAGTCTGTAGCTTAGTGCAAAAGAATGTAGCTTGGTGCAAAGGTCTTGAGTTCAGTCCCTAGTATCACAAAAATAAACAAAATAGATAATATAACCAATAAGGTAGAATTTATCTCTGTTCATACCATAGAAGAACTGAATACTAGTAAGTGTTTGAATGCCCACATTGACTGAAAAGAGTATATCTTTTCAAGATATTAATAATTTAATATTTATAATGAGGATATTATATTTGCTGGATTGAAAAAATTCCAAACTATTGATGCTAGGCTTCAAGACATGGCTACAAGCTATTGCTCAAAACAGCTCATGAAAAATTTCTGTAAACAAATGAAAGTAACAGTGTAGTTTCAAAGAAAGGGTACACCCTTCCTTGAATTCTTGAATCCAGAAATCAGACTGGAAATACCAGAAACATCCTCATTTAGAGTCTAGAAAATTGCAGTGCAGAGTATTGTAAAGTGCTTTGGTTCAACTTAGTAGAAATAGATTAAAAATTAATTATAAGATTCATGGATTCTGTCTCTGTGCTTTTTGTAGAAATATCTTCTTATCCACATATAAGATATTCCTTCTGGAATCAAGTAGCTAGTTGGCATGAAGCCATTTCACTAAAATATAAAAGAAAATAAAGTATATTTGGAAATAGTGCATTGATGTAGTTAATAAACACAATTAGAAAAAATCGATATTTTGCTTTATTAAAAAGAAAAAGTATATTCAGACCCCATTCATGTGAGTTCCAGTAGGAGACTCTGCAGGAATTTTAAAATAATTTTAATTAGTAACTACGTGTTGAGTTAAGGGAAGCCATAGGGATACTGATACACTGAAGCATTAGCCAACAGGAAACCTTTGAAATGTTTGGGTCTAATGAAAACACAAACAGAATGAAGCTATTTCAGAAAAATTGAGAGCTAGAGCTGCGGAGTCTCAGCTCAACGGATTGGACTTTTTCAAAGACAGAATCTCCCGAGCTCTTGCTCGCAAACACATCTACACACAGCAGCTGCCAACTCCCTCACTCTTCATTTTGCTGCCAGTGAATACAGGATTTTTGTAAATATATTGTAAGCAATAAGTTGTCAATAAGAGAATTAGCTGTCATATTCTTTGGCAAGAATAAGTGCAGCTACCCTATGTGTCACACGAATAGAAATATTTCGTGTGAATAATTGACCAACGTTATCAAAAATTAGAATCAATAGCAAAATCATGAAACCAGTTCAAACCATGTTTGATTACAAACTCAACAAAACGACGAAGATGAGCAAACAATCTACATAACAAGAATTGCATGTAGTAAATTTATAAGTTGGATAAATAATATATCTGACTAATAATAAAATTGCATTCTATTTTAAATAACATTTACAACAATATAATACTTGATGGTAAAAACATTGTTAGAGCTAAGTAACTTATTTGATTACTATTACAGTCCAGTAGGTCTGCTTTAAAAAACTTCTGTATATTGAAGAACAAATACTTATTTCCCACCAATCGAAAGGATAGGAAGTTCAAGATCAAGGTGCCAACAGAGGAATTTCTGATGATGGTTCGTTTTTTTCATTTTTAGATGGCCATCTTCTAATTGTATCTTCTCACAGCTGAAGATAGGCAAGTGATCTCTCTAAAGTCTCTCTTATTTTGGCACTAATCTCATTTACAGTGATTTCACCTGCATGACTTAATTACATTCCAAAGAAAACAGTGTCTTCTATCATAGCAGGAAGGGTTAAGATTTCAACAGGAATTTCAGGTTGGGGTGAATACAAATAGGCCATAACAATCACACAATTAGGTTACTGTTAATTCAGTATATAACATAATATGAAAAACCAACACATAAAATGTTAACAGTATCCTATTAATAAAGGTCTATATATCTATTTCTTCTATTTTTCTTTCTCATTTAATTTTTAAATAATTAACAAAAATAATATTCATGGTAGGAGATTTATGAAGTTTCAAAGATTTCTGAAAGTAAGTACTATTGATAGAATTTATCTTCATCAAAACAGAGTTAATGAAAAGATGCCAAATATCCTATGAGATTACATGTTGAGTGTTTTGAAATTTATATGCTGAAATTGCTTACAATTTATAGATTAATATAAATTCAACATGATTATCTGATCAACCTTAATCCTTTTAAGCTTTTATTGTGTTATCATAAGATGCAAATATTGCCCAAGTTAAAGATCTTACCTCTTAAGAAGTCTATTTTTGCTTAAAATATTTTGATTAATTTGATGATATTTTATACCTTGAAATAAAAAATATTGAAAATTAAAGAATAATTACAATATATTGGTTCTAATAACTTTCATGTATTTGATCAATATTTATTAATATCTAGAGAACTTGAGCATGCTACTTAATTCTAGCATGACTAATTTATGAAAGAGATTATTGAGAAATATTTTAATCAGGGCTGATTTTTAGCACAATATATCTCACATAAATCCAGTAATTTGACCAACATCCCAGATTACCTAAAAATCAATTTGCATCCAGCAGTAAACACAGTTACAATACAGTAACTCTATTTCTTAGAAAAACAAAGTAGTATTTAATAAAATAGACAATTTATATTACAAAAAAGCCCAACATATTTTTTAACTATTCAAAAGTACATATTAACTGTTAGATTATTTTAAGAGCGGTGCAGAGAAACAGAAGTTAGAGTACTCCACGCAGTGGAAAAAGCAGGCTTTATCCAAGGGAAGAATTTATTGGGGGAGGGGTTGAGGACGCGGAGGGAAAAACGTTCTGCCTAGGTGGCTTGGCGATTTTCCCCACGAGGTGCAGTCTGCACTGGGCTTTTAAAGTATTCCAAATGAGAGGGGATGGCACTTGGGGGTGGGCACCGGTGACGTGGGAATTCTGGTAATTAGGAGGAACCTGTAATCA